>JBBPFQ010797180.1:0-12997 GCA_037974815.1 Kaempferia elegans
GACTTTGAATACTCAGAATTTAGCTAAAAAAGTAATATAGAAGTTGTGTACAAGTTATTGTTTATTTCCCAGCTCCAAGGACCTTTTTATAGCTCCTAGAAATCTCATTTGAGAGTTGAAGGTGCCTCCAGGGTTGCCCAAGGCGCCTTCAGAGTGATAAAGTTTTATCTAGTGATAAAGTTTTATCTCATGAGATAAAACTTTATCTCTTCTCAACGACAAAAATTTATTGGCTGAAGGCGCCTTCAGCTCCTTGAAGGCACCTGGAAGTGAAGGCGCCTTCTAGGTGCCTTCCAGGTGTTGCTTTACAACAGCAGCTTTGCTCTTGGTCGGCTCCTATTTACTTTGGCCAGCTCTGTTAGCTTCTAGTTGCTTGGGTGATCTCGAATACCGGGATAGGGTTCATCTGAACTCATGTTTCATCCTTCCCCTCGAGCAGGCTTCCTCCCCAACTTCTTGTCCCTCAGATCGCCGCGCGTATCCTTCTCGTCTGCCTCATCTTCAACTCGACTTCTTGTGTTCATAAGCTCCTACACACTTAGACACAAGGTGCCTTCAAGGATAAAATTTCTCGTGTTCATAAGCTCATGCACACTTAGACTCGTTTCCCATGTTCCATCCTTCCCTTCGAGCATGCTTCCTCCCCGACTTCTTGTCCCTCATATCGTCGCCCGTATCCTTCTCGTCCGCCGGTGTACTCTTCCATGGCTTCTCCTCCCTCGGATGCATCGAGTTCGTCGACTCGTTTCCCATGTCGTCCTTCTCGTCGGCCTCATCTTCAGCTCGACTTCTTGTGTTCATAAGCTCCTGCACACTTAGACACAAGGATCAGAAAATACAGAACCTAACCCAACTTAGTTGAGCACATCAAAACCAACTTGGGGCACCAATAAAGAACTCAAATTACAACTTGATCTAAATCTCAAAACTAAACAAGCTAAAAATGTGAACTCAACTCAAGTTGCAAAACTTGATGAAAAAGAATTCAACATTAAAATGTGAAGTTAAAAATCTCAGGAGTTTACTAGAAAATTTTACAATAAGATCTAAAAATCTTGATCTAATAATTGTATCCCAAAAAGCTGTTTATAACAAATCCGAACTCGGATACAAAACCAACTCAAATAAAATATTTACCTCACTTTTCTGTCAAAATATAAAGCAAATCAAAGCATGAGTATCGAAAACGTGAATAACCAGGCAAGTATGACCAAATTAATTTTACATACCTAAAAACAAAATTCACTATGTTAAAACTAAACAAAATAATAAACCTAAACTAAACTCAAACTACAAACCTAACTCAACTAAACTAAGTCCAAACTTGGGCTATAAGCCCAAGTCAAAACAAAAACTTGAACAAACATATAATCAAGTATACTACAACTATAAGTCAAACCAACACAAACCTAAAATTAAGACAAAATCTAAATTCAACAATTCAGGGGAGGTTCCAAATTAGTTGGCACCTCCAAAACATAGTATACCTGTTGGGTAATTAGGACTACACTAAAAGATAGTTTGACTCTTGTCCAACCTAGTACCAAGGAGGGCGAGATGATAGTGTGTAGTCCCCAGGATGGTTTTGATGTGACCAACCTAATTAAGTTAGGTCCTGTGTGTATTTGATCCTTGTGTCCAAGTGTGCAGGAACTTAGGAGTACAAGAAGTCGAGCGAAAGATGCAAGCAAACAAGAAGGATGGCGTGGGAAGAGAGTCGACGGACTCGGCGCATCCGAGGGACGTGGAAACTGCGGAAGAGTACACCGGCGGACGAGAAGGACGTGTGCGGCGTCCGAGGGACAAGAAGCCAGGGAGGAAGTTTGTTCGAGGAGAAGGACAAAAGTTGAGTTCAGGTGAGCCATATTCCGGATGGCCGATATCACCCAAGCTACCGGAGGCGACCGGGGCCAACCCGGAGGAAAGTCAACGTGGGGTTGACTTTCCCCATTCGGGGCGCCCGGAGCACATATCTCGGGATAACGGCTCATCGAACGGCTGTTTGACCAGGGATAAAGTTTTGACCCCCTAGGGGCGCCCGAACTGGTCCGAGCGTCCTGGACTGTTCCGAGATAAAATTTGTGAGAGCTATAAATAAAGCTCTCTTTCTTTCTTTCAATTCACTTCAATTCATTCCAAACACCTGTACGCTCAGTGTAAAAGTGCTTTAGAGTTTTCTGTGCTTCAAAAACCTGTAAGAGGCTTCTCCACCTTTAACAAAGGAAATATTTAAGTGTGCTTCATCTTCCTTGGATTAGCAACCTCCCTAGTTGCAAACCAAGTAAATTCCCTGTGTCTGCCTCTTTCTTTATTTATATTTTATTTTAATATTTGTGCTTGGTATAAGTTAATTGTGCACGAGAAATGTTCGTTTTAATTTTCAATTTTAAAGTCAACTCCTCTAGCCGGTCCTCAAGGGACTTACAGATAGTACTTTAGGGAAGCCTAGTCTAGAAAGTCAGGTAGGGTAAGGCGTACCCTACTTAGCCTACCTAACTGAATAGAACTAATTGAAGCTACATCGCCACATCCTATACTAGTTAGACAAAGGTTTATCAATGGTAAGATTAAATGTCTAATTTTTAAAAGAGAATTTATCTAAAAGTGGTCATTACTCTGATACCCAAGAAGGTCCATGTGTCTCACCACAGCCTGGAAGTTGATTTTCCAAATGTGTATTTAATTAACTGGCGAGTAAATCTAAATCTAACAACAAAGTCAAACGATCTTTAATAAAAATTAAATCAAAATTATCTCCCAAAATTATAAGATTCTTTGATTGAAAACATATATCAAGTGAGATGAATAAGAACTTAAATCTTTTTAAAAATTAAAACCTTAATTTAATTTAAAACTTAAATCATTAAAAAAAAGTAAACCTTAACTTAAATCATTTAAAAATTAAAACCTTAATTTAATCCTTAATTTAAATCATTTAAAAATGAAAAATCTTAACCTAAATCATTTAAAATTAAAATCTTAATTTTAACCTTAACTTAAATCTTTTAAAAATTAAAACCTTAATATAATTAAAACCAAATGTAAATCAATTAAAAATTAAACCCTTAATTTAATTTAAACCTTAACTTAAATTTTTTTAGTAAACAATTTTTTAAAAATTAATTAAATATTCTTTTAAAAATAATTAATTTTTTTCAAAATTAATTAAACAACTCTTTAAAAATTAATTAAATGTTAAAATTAACTAATTCTTTTAAAAATTAATTTAACCTTTTCAAAATTAATTAAACTTTAGAAATCCATTTAAAAATCATTTTAAAACACTTTTAAAAACCATCTTAAAAACATTTTTAAAAATCATTTTAAAACTCTTTAAAAAATCCTTCTAAAAACTCTTTTAAAAGTTATTTTAAAATTCAACCAAAATTTAAACTTAATCTAATTAAACTTATTGATCCGGGTGTTAAGGGGCGCAGAGTATCTAGCAAACTTGCCAGATAAGCAAAGTCCTGAGGTCACCTCGGGCATACGTGGCCTTAAGGTCACCTTAGGAGCCAAAGTCTTAATGACCTCTCGGGCATATAATGTCCTAAGATCACCTGGGGAACCAAAGCCTCGAGACCACCTCGAGTTCCAAAGCCCTGAGGTCACATCGAGCATAGTAAGTCTCAAGGTCACCCGGGCACAGTAAGTCCCGAGGTCGCCTCGGACACAATAAGTCCTGAGGTCATCTCGGGAAAACAATAATGAGAAACCCCTTGCCTATGCATGTGAGCTCTCTTATGAAAGGTTCACATCCCTCTCCCCCAGGAATTCCAGAAATAATTAATGCTAAAAAGGGTGAGAAATCCTATTATTAAGGATAACATTTATTATCAATTATTTGATAATAAATAATTGAAAATGTAATTGAGGGAAAAAATAATCTGATTCTTTTCCTTTCATGACACGCTCATGAAAACGGCGGCCAACACACGTCTTAAATTGACAAGCCAACCCTAATTGTATGGGAGGAGATACACGCCGCCTATAAAAAGAACAGGAAACCCTAGGTAACTACTCTCCAAGCTTTCCTTCTCGTACTACAACTCCTTCTCTTTTTAACTTGAGCGTCGGAGGGGTTTCCGCCGGAATTCTTCCTGTGGGTTCCTTTAACACTCGTGTTAATCTCGCAGACCTCCTTTCTTCCTCATCAACATCCACCTCACCGTCCTCAGTTGCTCCTTTGAATCCGGCCCTCCACGTAGTTCCTCGTCGGAACATCATTTTTTATGATTTGCACAATCGAAGAGGTCATTTTGATTTTTAACCATTTAAATTTATTTATTTATTTATAACATAATCTCAATTTCTATTAAAAGGACCTTTTTATAAAAGGCCCGTTGATTGGATTCGCATTGGTGACTTCATCTTTTGCTTTGTCTTTTGATGTGTTTGATGGATAGAGGTGTCCATTGTAGTTGAAGAATTGGAATTAACTTTACTTGTGAGAAAGTTGTGGTGTATTATAGAGTTGACATTCACCAACTTATTTATAGACTTATCTACTTAAAAGTTTCAAGAAAGAAACAAGATGAATATTCACTTTTGCTCTTTAAAGTCTAATGAATCTGTTAGGACCCTTGACTAGGACCTTGACGTTGCTAGTAGGGGTGAATAGTGATTTGTTTCATTTGTTATATGCTCCTCTTAACTTGTTAGCACAGAAAAAAATATGTGAAACAAATATAAGTACTCAATTCCTCAATTTTATGTGATTTGGCACCATTATTCATTCTCCTTGTTGGATACCTTAGGAGATAAAGTAACATCTAACAATAATAAAAATACAATAACCTGGCATATTCCAATTGTATGATGGAGAGAGGTGTCAATTGTATTTAAAGAATTGGAATTAACTTTACTTGCAAGAAAGTTGTGGAGTATTATAGAGTTGACTTATCTACTTGGTGGAATTCAACTATATCTTTTCACTATATTCACCAACATATTTGCCGACTCATCTACTTAAAAGATTCAAGAAAGAAATGAATATTCTCTTTTGCTTTTGAAAGTCTAATGAATATGTTAGGACCGTTGATGTCGCTACAAGGGGTGAATAGTGATTCGCTTCATTTGTTGCATGCCTATTTGTAACTTGTTAGCGTAGTAGAAAATATATGAAACAATAAAATAAAACACAAGTACACAACGCCTCGATTTTATATGTTTCACAACCCTCACAACCTAGAGTTCTACAGTAGCATTAGTATTCTTTTTCCTTATCGGACATCTTTCGGAGATGAAAAAACCTATTACAATAACCTATTATTACAAGTAATACATACAAGAATACAATAACATTCCAATTGTATGATGGATAGAGGTATGAATTGTAGTTGAAGGATTGAAATTAACTTTATTTCCAAGAAAGTTGTGGAGTATTATAGAATTGGAATTCAATTATATTTATTCAGTATATTCACCAACTTATTTATAGACTTATCTACTTGATAGCTTCAAGAAAGAAACAAGATGAATGTTCTCTTTTGCTCTTCAACATTAGCATATCAATATATTATTTGATATCTGAAATACCTCTTTGATCAAAACTACTTTTTTATCTTAGCCAAAGCTGCTCCAAGATGAAGCTGCTTTGACCAAAGTTGTTCACCTTAAAGATATATTATTCCAAGAATACGAGTAACTCTGATCAAAATTGCTGTAAGATGTAATATAATGGAGTATTTCGAGTATCTAATTATAAGTGAGATATTATTTTGATAAAATAAAACAAAGGTACCCTTAAGAGTACACTCATCAAATACTTTTGTTTATTGTGTAAGTATCACACTCTGTCCAAGTATTTTGCATTTAGTCCTACTGTTTAGGGTTTAGGGAAAATAACTATTCATCCTCAAAGTCCAATAATGATTATGACAGCAACAAAAGTAGCATTCATTGTCTAAGCTCAATCAGGCAATCAGAGTGAATTGGAGAGTAGAAAAGCTCACAAATTGAGTTGATAATTGTGTTTTAGCTTTACATGTTTCTCAAAGTCTTTACATGTTGCTAATGGTGGTTTAGCATCTTGTAATCCAAACAACTGCATGACTTTGTTGAACATTATTGTTTCAACTCCGTCAATACAGCAGCTTATTTTGTTTGACACCAAAGCAATATCATGCTTTTGGCTCTCCGGGCTTGTGTGCCAAAGCATTCGATAAGTGGATCGCAGCAATCTCTCCTTGGACATAGTATTTTCACTCAGGGAATCTTCCGGTGTAGCGAATATGGTCAAGCGTTGGGCGAAGCCCGTACTTAGTAACAGCCGCATTGGCAGCTCTGAAGCCTCCCCCATAGGCGCTGGAGGTGTCGTGTGCGATTTGGTGCAAGAAGAACCGACCAAGATTTTTCTCTATTTCAGACTTTGCTCCTTTCTTCGATGGCTGCATTGAAGAGGACGAGGAAGATGAAGCATAGCTGGATGTAGATGGCATGCTTGGCATAATCTCCGATTCGAGCCACATATGGGAGAGAACCTGACAGATGCCTTCCTCCACCACAGGGCTTAAGTTACGATATCCTGAATAAAAAAAAGAGAATTAGAAGAAGAAACCAACACCGAGCAAAATCGAATGGGACAATCAGACAGGACAATATCATAATTTAATCTAGTTATACTCTCATTGATTAGCATAATACCGTCTATAAATAAATGCACCGAGCAGAGGTGTATATCTTGAATCTTATATAACCAAGGTAAACTATCACAGTTGTCGAGTCGTAGAATATGAACAATATCGAAGTATTAGAGTGCAAAAACAAGAACACTGAATTAAAAGACATGTACTAAAAGATAACAGATACAGTTGCATTTTTCAAGTATCTACTGTTTTATCAGATTAAGCATTGACGATTGTTTGCAAAGACCAATATACTTTGATCAAATCTTTTCCTTGAGGAAACTAGCATTGAAGTGATACAATTCCACATATATGACATGAATTCCCTGGTTAAGGGAATCATTTCATGTTTTTCAAAGTTGTTCATATAGAGGTTTAAAATAATATGAAGACAAAAAGAGGTTGAGGAGATCACGAAATTAGAAACCATAAATCAATCTTCAGTTATACTACTCCCATCAGAAGGAACATTGAAAATGCTAAAATTATCTATCATTTGGCATCAAACACTGAATAACTGCAACCTGAAGATTCAAAAATGTACCTTTAAGACGTAACCAACCGTGCATTAATTCATGAGCAAGGATGGAACCTGTTAAGAGTCTGCATTTAGAATTACAAGGATAAAGAATATCAGCATATTTGCAAAGTTTTACCAAATTAAATGAATAATGCAACTAACTGAACTTTTTTATTCAGCTCAAATTTCACAAGTTTGTGTTCTCTATTGCACGAGGATGTGATAGTTAATTGACATGCACATTCAAGGGGTAAGGAAACAAAATATCTCAGCATATAAGCAAACTATTATGATAGAAACACATAAGAAATAGAAAGCAAGTACTTGCATAATCAAAGCAATTAATTTCCATCATGGTACTGGGATCAGGCTGACCTAGGAAGGCCATATAGAACGAGAATTGCAGTGACTTCACATTTCCGTGTCAACTTTTGTGGGTAAGTCTGCATGTCCTTGACTTTGTTTCCCCCAATTTTTGGCCTTTTGAGTATCTGTATTAGGTAATAGTAAGGCTTAGACTTCGATATAATCTAGTTACTTAAAATGGAAGGAGATCACCTACACTGCTAACAGTTTGCTCCTCTGAAAGACATAAGCCTCTTGTTTCAGGCATGTGATGATGACCCTATTAAAAGAACAGATCGGCAAACTATCAAAAAGTCCAAGATATGGAAGTAAAGCCAAAGCATCCGAAGGAAGCATACCTCTTTCTCCCCTTCAATGGCTTCATTGAGTGCCTGCCTTTCGACTAAAAGCATTGGAATTTGTTGATCAATCCTCATGTTCATTCCTTCATAATAATCTCTGATTGAGTGGTAGAGAGGTTGGCAATCACCAGTATCCATAATAGCAGAATCAAGACATTCCAGGCATAAGCTACGGCCTTCACCCAGAGAGATGTATCTTGTACTTCGTGACTTCAGTATACAAACAAGGATATTTAAAATATTAGAAATGAAGGATCAAGGATGTTCTAGATCTCAACAAGCAATTCTTCTGTTCTCGACATCAATTTTCATCTGAAACACAAGGAAATTTGAACGATAAATAAATGTCTTCCATACCTCCATTCTCTCGCAACTACAACATCGAGGTGTGCGGTCATGTTCATGGGCAGGACAATACTTTTGACCCCAAAAGGGGTGAGCTCTATACTCAATTAAACTAGTCCTGTTTACTGGGATCTATTGGGAAAGAATACACAAAATCAATTTTCACTAAAGAATAGCATGTTTTAGATCAATTTCTGTATAAAAATAAGGAAATTCTTAAGCAAAAGCAACCCTAATTGGCAAAAGTAACCTTAAGCCATTGGTTAATGCAACATTATTAGCAAACATGTTATGTGTTAGATTAGCTGCTGCAGATTCTCAGCAAACATATTACCAATGATAGAAGTAAAACTGTAAACGTATCACTCAGAAGTTCACATTAATTTAAGGATTCTGACAAAAATAAATAATGTTTGTAGCTGACTATAATTGGACTATAACTTGTTAATGCTGTTACCTAGAGAAATTCGAAATTGATGGTTTTCACAACAACAAACAGGTGACATCTAGTGGATCAATAGTCCCTTGTATAGGAGCATCAAACAGAAAACTCAAATACAAATAGTAGAAGTAATTGTAGTAACTAAAAGTATAATTTAATTTAAGGATTTTGGAAAAAAAAAACTTGTTAATGCTGTTATCTACAGAAATCCGTTGCAGATTTTCACAATAACAAGCAGGTGATATCTAGTGGACCAATAGTCCCTTGTAAACGAGGAACATACAGGACACTCAAATACCAATAGTAGAAACAAATGTATTAATTAGAAGAATAAATTAACTTAAGGATTCTGAAGAAAAAATAATGTATCTACGGATTATTGGTATTAAAACCAAGTTAATCTTGTTATCAATAGAAAACTAATAATGGTTTATCAGTGGAGGAACAGTTCGTTGTATAGCATACGTTGGAGCAAAATATATCACCTAAACTGACAATTAATGCTTGTACTTTGAGAAAGAAAGCTTGATCGTCATAATCCAAATTGAAATATTCTACAGTCTTGTAGAGACAGATTTTAGCAAAGATTTATACATAATGATAAATAACAAGATACAGGAGAGAAAGCTCTTACAAATTCATGGCAGACGTCACATTTGGGGTGATGCAACTCCTTATAGCACGACTTGTGGTATGGATTAGTTCCGGACAATGAAAACTAAAAGGAACACCATGTTTGAGATCAGTTTCAGACAACATTTACTTGGAAGATGTATGGGTCTTATATATAATGTTAACAATTCCTAACAAATGGAGAATGCTTTTTTATACTAAAGAATAAGCTTAAAATACCTCACTCTCACATATTAGCTGATGACAAGCACAGCATCTAAAACATTGTGGATGCCAAAAGGTTTCCATGCAACTTAAGTATTGCCCATAGCCTATCTCACAGTGACAGGCTCCACAAATTCTACAAGAACGAAATTTATGAGCAACGTGGATTAGTCATAAGTTATCACAGGATACCATAATAACTTGACGCTACAAAGAATAACAGGATCAAACCTCTGTCCTCTTGGCAAAAACTTTACAGGTTGATATGAAGTCATGCTCAGGCTATCTTTGACCCTTGTGTCCACATTTTCATGACCCTTGTGTCCTGCAGTTGTACAAATAAGTACCTGTGTCAAACTTATCAAGTAATCAAACACTAAAAACACAGACAGCGAAATTCAGTAAACATTAATCTGAAGCCAAGGAGATAATCACATAAATCAAATAAAATTTTGAACAACTTGATTTTTAAACCATCACCTAGTCAAACTTACCATTAGGTTTCTTGGCATCTTCTGCAAGAGAGAGTGCAATAGCACGATCCAAATCTTCATTTTCAGCTTTGGATTGGTCATCCTGGTAAGAGCTTGTGCAAAAGAATTTGATGAAACCATATAGAAACAACGGGCATATTATCAAATCAAAATAAATATTTCTAAAATTTCATAAACCGTGTGCATGGAGATGTATTAGAAATTGGGTTAACAAGAAATTTGGAAACCATGTAATATTTACCACTGGTTTAACTGGTCTATGCAACAAGTTCTCTCCCCCCATTACATGTGGGTGGCGCCCATTTGATACTCTGAAACCTGAACCACCTTTGAAAAGCTTGGAGAGCCACCTCATGAAGCAAGACCTTCTCTCTGCACATGGAGTTGTATGTCCTGATAGGCGATAAGATTTGAAATGATATGTATGGTCACCATGAAATTTGTGCTATACAAAGAAGATATTATAATTTGAAATTTGATACAACTTAAAAGAACGTAAATATCCCAAATTGTATTCTTATAGAATAAAAAGTAATAAATTAGTATAAGGGTAGTCCGGTGCATGAAGCTCCCGCCATGCGGGGTCCTAGGGAAGGATCTATTGTACGTAGTCTTGCCCTGCTTTTTTGCAAGAGGTTGTTTCTAGGATTCGAACCCGTGACTTCTAGGTCACAAGACAACAACTTTACCGTTACGCTAAGGCTCCCCTTCAAATTAGAAAAAAGGTAGCCCGGTGCACGAAGCTCGGCCATGCGGGGTCCCGAGGAAGGATCGATTGTACGCAGTCTTACCCTGCTTTTTTGCAAGAAGCTATTTCCAAGATTCAAACCCGTGATCTCTAGGTCACAAGGCAAGAACTTTATCGTTGGGTCAAAGCTCCCCTAAATTAGCATAATGTAATAAATTAACTCTATTAGTGTCGAGTCTATATATAATTTTTTCATCATATTTTTGCGTCTATTCGGTGTACATTATTATATAGCAGCTAATTGAGCCATTGAATCATGCTTTGAAGAACACCAACTAGGATATAAATAAAACATTTTGCCTGTGCAGACATGTTAGCCTTAATTTTAATTCTCTGCTGCATTCTTCACCAGTACCATAACCAATCAACTTCAATAGAAGGCATTCTCAAGTTATTCCTCTCTAAAGCCAACGTAAAACAATTATTTATTCTTGTTATGGACATGTGCATAGAACTAGGTCCACAGGCAATTGGGCTTCAGGTTGGACTCAAAAGTTGGAGAAATGACCTTTAATTCCCCTTAGAAGCCAACATGGCTGGATTGCAAGAAGAAGAGGTGATTGGCAAGGGAGGCAAATGTTGGTGTCTTGTGGCTAGATGCACAAACTAGAGAGAGAGAGAAAGAGAGAGTAAGAGAGATAGGAGGGAAAAGGAAAGGGAGAGGGAGAAAGAGTTAAAGAACATAACTTTGTTTAGTTCACATGATACCATTTGGGTGTTTTCACTCCTTTTAAAGAGTTGCTTTTCAACTTATACAATTCAATTAAGATATGTTTGCTAATTAATTCTCCTTATTTTTGCTGACTAATGTATATTTCTTTGTCAAGTTGGTTGCTATTGTTCCACTTAGATTTTTTCTTCCATGTGGTCCAACTACCTCTATTATCCTTTTTAGCCTCTGCAAGATTATGCTTTCGTCAAGTACCAAGTTAGCAAACATATGTCTTACTTCTACTTCATCTTCTTACAAGGCTTTTGTTAGCAACAGCCCTCCTAGAACTTAGAGTAGGTGATTCTTTATTTGGAGCTTCGGTTCATGCTCATCTTCAAGGGGTTTCAGCTTTCATCGTTGTTGAGTGCCTTTCAACTTATTGTTTGTGTGTTGCAAATTTTAGGCTCATGATGTCAAAGTTCACGAGGACAAGTTTAGGCATGCTTAATAATCTAGTCCCTAGCAAGATATAAAATTTTGTTAGGGGAAGAATAAGAATGTCAACTTTTATACCTTCTACTCCCTAGCAATAGGTGAACCCCTAAGAGAACCCTAATCCCTTGAAGTCATCCTCTATTAGTGATCACTACAATAA
This sequence comes from Kaempferia elegans, assembly GCA_037974815.1. NCBI lineage: Eukaryota > Viridiplantae > Streptophyta > Magnoliopsida > Zingiberales > Zingiberaceae > Kaempferia > Kaempferia elegans. Next base: position 12,027 of record JBBPFQ010797180.1, read on the forward strand.
AATTAAGTTTCCCATCTCGGTCGAACTTTAATTTGGTGACTAGTTGTTCGTTGATAAAGGTACGTGTGCTTTCTAAATCAAAGGTGATTGAAATGGAGTGTTAATGAATGGTGGTTGGCATTTGCATTGATTGAGATTGAGGAACCCCTAGGATGACAATTAGTGAATAGTAAAGATGATTTTCTAGGCTTTCATCTACTCAGTCTGACATGAAAAAACGCTTGTACTTGTGGCTAGATGAATGGTTCATCACAGTTGAAGCAAAGGCATCTTGCACATTGTTTAGCCATCTTAGTGATGGTCAACTGTTGACAAGAGAACGAAAGAGGGAAACAAGGAGAGAGAGTTAACAAGAGGATAACTTTTAGTGAGTTTCCACTATACCATTAATGGCATTTCTTTCTTTTATAGAGTTTCATCATAACTTATTAAATTCAGTTATGATACTTTTGCACACTAATTTTTGCTTTGTCAAGTTGGTTGCTCTCAGAGATTAATTCCTGTTTGATCTTTTCTTCCATGTAGTCAAAGTACCTACCGTATCATTCATCTTCTTCTTATCTAAAGTAAATCTTTGTAGCTGGTAATGGAGGAAAGTAACATCATCACATTACCATCAGGCTACGGATGAAACTAATAAATGCAACAAATTATCCAAACTATACAAGCATTGTGTAATAAAATAGCTATATCCGAGCTACAGTACATGAATAAAGAAATTTCATTGGTTCCAAAGATTATCAAGAAAAAGATCATAACTTTGCTCCCCTAACTTGATTACAAAAAGTAAAATTGCCACTAAAGATAAAAGATTGACCTCGAGACATCAATAATTTGGGCATCTCAAATGCTTTCAAGAGATAGTTATCCATGTTATTGTTCAAACCATCGTTCATTGACTCCGATAAATACAATCAACTGCTAAAACACTGAGAGAATAGCTTCCGCTTGGTAATCCTACGGGTTCTCAC
>JBBPFQ010797287.1:0-12995 GCA_037974815.1 Kaempferia elegans
AAACCAAACGTTATTTTCTAGAAAATGCACGTTTTTCAGAAAATGAAAATGGAAAATATTCAAGCCAAACGCCCCCTAAACTTTAAGAACTAGAAGATTCCATCTGATCTAGAAGTAAATAAAATTTGTTCAACTAATGATCCATCTAAATTAAAAAAGGCTGGAGGATTTGATTTCTCTTAAACTCTAAAATGTTAAATGAACACGTATCGCACGAGGGAAAGAATTGATAGATCATTTTATCTACTTTCAACTAGTGAGCATGTCGAACACTGCTGTCCCTCGACTATGCCAACGGTGTTGTTAGCCATTCTCGAACTATCTTATGTCGACTGCTCTAGAGTGCGATCACTCCTGAGGTGCCCTATCCCCTTAGACAAATGTCACAAATCAAGGAAAAGCTCATGGTCCGGTCCAAGCTTATAGTCCAATCCAACCTAATCCAACCCAACCCAACCCAACCCAACTCAGCAACGCCGCAAGTCACGACTTGCGCGACGCCATTTGCAGACCTGTAAAAAGGGTCTCTGCTTATAAGCAGCCTCGCCGACGCCGTCGTCCCAAAATCCCTATAAATTGAATCGCAAAGGAACAAGACGTTCTCTCTTTTTCTCCCTCGCTTCGTCTCCCCCAAATTCCTCCTCCCCGCCGATCTCTTCCCGTCCACCGCCTCCTCCGCCGATCGCCCTCGGATCCCCCTCTACGCAATGCCCGTTATCCCACCGGGCGCAGATCGATCCAGGAATTAGGGTTTCCTCCCCGAACCCTAGAAATCGTTCTCGCCTCCGAGCGATTCCGTTTCGGAGGGTCGAGGGTGAGAAGAATCTCACCCTTTTTACCTGTCTGACGTCATGGAGGCTCCCGTGGGCCTCAACGGAACCATTCCGGTGTCTGCCTCCCAGGCGGCGAGAAAGGAGTGGCGCGCCATGCCGGACCACTCTTACCGGAGCAATGGAGGCGAGGTGAGGCTTTTGAAGTTTTTTCCCCCTTTCTTCTTGTTCTTGTCTGAAATGTGTTTGTTTACTGCTTCGTAGGAGAGAGATCATCTCAATGTGAACCAATCAGCTGAGAGGACAATACATGAGGTGTGTATGTTCTGATAGGTTCTCTCTGATAAATGAATCTCGTTTTCCCCTCACACTTTCAGTTAGGAAACGATTTTGGTGAAGACCTGACGTTTACGGATGACGTTTTTGTGATAAGGTGCAGGTTGGTTCGGGACGCCAGGACGTGGAATTCCGTTCACTTACGATTGATGTTGGTAGTCAAATAACTGACGATATGTTGCAAAGGAAGCTGCAAGAGATCTCAAGGCTGAGAGAACAACTTCAGCAAATGGAGATTGAACTTGCTAGGACGATTGCCAGGTCTGAGGTGCTAGAATTGCAAAATACTTATGAAGTGAAGCTCAAGGAGCAGATTGACATCAACAACAATCTCAAGGTATCTCACACATGCACTTTACTCTTCCTCTATAAGACGGAGGTTTGCTTGTTTATTGAAATTGTTGGTGTTTCTCTTTAATAATTGTTGTGGTTTTGGATTTCAGCTTTTATTATTCACATGTATTCTTGGCTACATATTTAAATACAAATATATTAACAATTTGATACAGTGCATATTATTTGTATTTGCCTTTAACATCCAGTTTTAAGTTTCCATCAAAGAATGGCTACTACGTCATTATTACCATGTGTACTTTAATTTCCTCTTATAATAAATTTTTATGACTAGTTTTAAAAAATTAAACATCCCTAGTGAAAATGAACTTTTTCCCTTTTTTCCACTTCAAAACTGTTGGTTTACCTAAATTTTTTTATAGTTAAAGTTATATGTTAGTGGCAAAATTTTTTGTATGCTACTTTAATATGTGATTCCATCTTTCTTGTTGTTTGCTCAACGACTAAATTTTTGCTATTCTGACTTATAAGGTTAGTTTTTGCACTCATCTGATCTACTTCAATGCTTTGAATAGTGTTTTTTTTTGTTACCTCTTTTGCTCAAGGCTTTAGTTTGGTTCTTGATGTATCTAAGCAAGTTAAATAGTGTATCCTATGTTCTTAAGTCGGTACATTCTCCATTCTTCTAGTCTTATGAGTTTATTTGTCGTTACTTCACTTGGATCGAATATTTGATTCATGTGACTTTTTCTCCTAATTCATTCTGCTATTTGAACAGGAGCAACTTCGTGAAAGGGAACAACGTTTACTTGAGCTTGAGAGGAAAGTGGAAGAGAAAGAGAGGGAGCTACATACTATGAAAATTGACAGTGAAGCAGTTTGTTTCTCTTGTCTCTATTTTCTTTTGCTGTTTTAATTGGAAGCTTGAGTTTTATTTGAGGGTTTACATTTTTTGTTAGGCATGGGCTAATGAAGATCTTCTTAGGGAGCAAAATAAAGAGTTAGCCAACTATAGGTATATGAGTTTCCTCTAAAGTTTGCTAAATGCTCCAGATTTCTTTATTAGTTTTCCCTTGAAACTGTTATCTTGAATTAATCAAGTCTCATTCCCTTTATCTTAATTTGGGAAATTCTATTTAGCCAATTCTAAGTGTATGCACCGGTCCCTGAAATTTAGTTGTTGTATGTTCATCTTTGTATCCCACAAATTACTCTAGTGCTATTCCCATCAGCATTTTTTTCCTGTAAAAATTGTTAATATTGTTAGCACTTAGCACAAGTGTATCAAGAACATTTATACACTTTTGGTTCCCTTGTTGGAATGATTGATGATTATTTATACAGCAATCTGTTACTTTGTTTGGTAGCAGTATTGGCCTATTGGGTGCATTACTGTGCATTGTTTCTTGAATGTAGTAAACAGTGGTTTGGGGTTATGTTGAACATTATGTTGCTTGCTTTATAAGAAAAATAATTATGCCAAGGTTTTTTCCTGTTCTCTTTCATTATCTCTTTTTTTGTTTTATATGGAATTCTATTTTTATTTAGTTTACTGATTGATATTGTGAATATTTAAAACAATCCTACTAGAATGAAGCTTCATAAGCCTAACAGCGACTTTATGCAGAAGGGAGCGTGATAACTCTGAAGCTGAAAGAGCACAGCACCTGAGTCAAATTCATGATTTCCAAGAACTCATTCAAGAGAAAGAGGGTCAAATTCTTGCATTGCAAGAGCAGGTTTCCCTGAGACTTTCTTTATTGATATACTTTGATTTCAGAATGAGCTTCTTCTCCCTGTAGTTGAAACCTATACTGATGAACTCTTACCTCTTGGAATCTTATGTTTCATTTTAAGCATTAGTTAACATTTTTTCTTGTGGATTGTTTCTTAAAAATATTACTGATGTAGCAGTGGGATGTTCTGGTACCACTTGAGGCAACACAACTACACAAGCAAAAGCTCACATAGAGAAAGAAGGAAAATTTTCATGAATCAAGAACAAATTACATGAGGGGACCCAAATCTCTTTTGTAAACCAACAACCCAAAATACCAATTCTCCTAAGAGGTTTAACTTACGCTAAGAATATAACATTTTTTAGAACTTACACAACTTTTCAAAACATAACAAACTTGTAATCAGATTTGATACCTTAACATTTTGAAATGAACACTGCAGTTTAGCCCCATATTTGGAACCACATCAACTACTTAATGTCATGTACATGCCAATTGTTAATGATCTAGTGCCACCTACATTGTAGTTATTTGGTTTTTGGATGGGATGATCCATGCGTTCTTTTTTTCTTTCTTATTTTTCAAGCAGGTGAACCTGCTAATATATTCAAAGTTCACAATGGATTTCGAGGGTGACATTTATATGTGGATTTTGTGGAGCACCAAGTTTTTATGAATTTGATTAATTATTTGGTCATTGATCAATTAGAAAACAGTTAAATCTTAAACTTCATTCGTTCATAGCATACATAGAAATCAGGTTAAACTGTTTGGTTATTAGCTGTAATCCTCAAACTGGATGCCCAGCTAGTTGTGTTTAACCCTCAAAATTGATGCACAGAAGCTAGGTTTGACCCGATTGACTTTCTTAATGCATTTTCAGAAGTTTCAGTTCTTATGACTCTACTCTACTATTAATATTATTTAAATTTCTATCTTATATCATTTATTATTTTATTTTTAAAATTGTGGTTCAACTACCCACTTTTTGACCAGTAAGCCAGTGGCTTGAATGTATATTTGCTTATTTTTTGGTCACGATCAGATTAGAATGTTTCCATTCCACTCATTATCTTCTGTTTCTATCAAGTGCAACTCACTGGACTAATAGTGAAGAGCTACATGTAAGAAATGCTCATTTACATGTTTTAACACCATCGGAAACTTGAAGCTTCGTTTTCAGATCTGTCAGTATGATAGTTTAAATGGATCATGTAGATTGAAAAAGTTTGTAGAAATGCTCTTCTTGGTAAGCAGTGTTTTTCCCCTACACTTTCTGGGACCTCCAGGCTGACATTTTCTTTGTAAAACACAATCATTTCTCAGATACATGACCTGTACTTTTGTTGGTTTTGCTTGTTGCCTAGAGTTTTATGCATCAGTGGATGTACAATATTCTCATCTTGTGATATAATGCCTAGCAATATTTTAGGAAATCCAAAATTCTCTAAAGAAGCTGACATAACTTGTGTTATTGTATCAACCTATAATCGATTATGGATTTAAGCCTTAGTGGGAACAACATTGCCTGTTAGCTGATCTCACTACAATTTCTTAAGCTTCTGAAGATGGGCTTCAATGGAATTCCACAAAAGATGTATCCAACTTTATGGTAAAGATGCTAGATGGTCACTGTTATTGTAATCAAGAGAGTTATCTGGTTTGTAAAATTGGATTATCCCATAACAGACACATATTTCATAAGGCTATCTAAAAGCTCCTCTGAAGTCGCTGATTCCAATTACAGATCAGACAAATATTGTCCAGGAAAAAACACATACCTGCTTGAATATTTTTTGTTTGATCTAACTATTTGCTAGATATTTTGACAAAACACTGTCTGGTTTGGACTGGATATGCTAACTGAAATTGATTCTTTTTTTAATAATTCACCTTTTGTAATCTAACACATTGATTTGAAGTTTTGTCTAGTTATCTGCAGTCTCCACTTGTAGCATATCCTTTTGTTTCATTATTCTAAACAAACTGATATCATATTCTTAAAGCATCGAGTTGCACAAGAAACTATTCATTTCAAGGAGGAACAGTTGCGAGAGGCGCACACATGGATTGCACGTGTTCAAGAAATGGATGCTCTGCAGTCATCTACCAACCAGTCCTTGCAAGTTGAGCTACGAGAACGTATTGAGTACGTTAACCAATATTGGATCAGTATTCAACGGCAGGTTAGATTGTGCTAATGCTTTGTAATTTCAATGACGAGAAATTGAAAACATAACCCTTTTTGTTTGTGATAAATTTATGATAGATTATTATATTCTACTTGCAAGATGGTTGTAGCCAATCCCTATTAATTGGAACTCACAATTTTTTTGTATTGTTGTCTGTTATTATATTTCTGTTTAATTATTTGATACTTTGTTAGTTTCTTGAAATGGAACACCATCATATGCAAGCTATACAACAACTTCAGCTGGAGTTGGCTGAGGCAAGGGGAAATAATGGGAAACATAAAGATGGGTCACAAGTTGCCCGGGAGAACTCGATGGATTCATCTAATTCTAATGCAAGCCAGATTAATGTGACAGATGGTGGAAAATCAAATGCTCAGCTGGGTTTCTCATCTAATGGAAGTGTAGATGGGACTTCAGCCTATGTTTCAAATTCCAATCCCTCTTCTAAGGTAAGAAAAGGTGTTAGTTTTCTAATTTTTTGCTTTTCATGCTAGAATCAAACAGTCAATGATCTCTTCAGATATGGAAGGTTGGTGACTTCTGTCTTATATCTGTTATGTGTTGGAAGACAAAAGTACTTTTTGATTGCTGTTGGAATTTACTCTAAATTATATTAACTCAATCCATATAATTGTCAAAAGAGTGAGAGAATAATTAAATTGGATGAATTTGAATTTTTTGTAAAAACTTTTGATATCTTGAATATAATTTACCACAACAAGATACTGATGAAGAATCAATACATTAAAATGTGAATAGTTGAGAGGGAAGTGAGTCTTGTTTGATGATGTTTTATCAATTAGCTTAAGTGAAATATTTATCAGATTATGACATTCAGGAATCCAACTTAAATCTTCTCACTTAAGTATACGTGCCAAAATTGTATTGGTACTTTGGAAAGTGGTGACTATCTATTATATTTTTTAGCCCATGACACTTTGTCCCTTGATATTTTACTTTTGATTGAAAGTGGTATCGGTTGGTGAGTATTTTAGTTATATATGGAATGATGTTTTCTAATTGTTATGAGATATTCCATTCTCCTGCACTATACATATTTAATAAATTCCTAGCCTGAGCTTATTTATTTATTGTCCTTGCAAATTGAATACCATGCACGATTAGAGTTTCCATTTCTAAATTTCTTCCTTTAGCAGCCTGAGCATGTTCCTGGTGTTCCTCTAGTACCCTCCACCCTAATGGGAATGAATAGCTTCATTCCTCCAGGACAGATATCTTCGCTGCATCCTTACATATTGAATCCACTGAGTGTTCCTCACCCAGCGACATCCACCAATTTGCACATTCCCCAATCTCACATGGATCCTTATCAATCAATTCCTATAATTCCAAATCATCAACAATGGCAAAATCAGCAAGTACTGGTACAGTAGACTTTCAGGCTTTTAGGTTGACTAGTGCCTATTATTTTTCAATGTTTTTTTAAAACCTTTCCCCCCTTTCTTTAGGCCCTCTCAAATGTCTCTCAGATGCCTAATGAGAGCAAGCATCCGTTAACTCAAACACAGCATGGTCTTTTAGGATCAGATACGCATTATAGCTTCAATCTACCTGGTGAATTAGGGGCAGTCCACCAGGAGCATCTTAGCAGCCATGGCGACAAACAAGTGCCTAGCCATTCAGGCAATGGTTCAAGTGAAGTTCAGGTTAAGAAATATTAACTATTACCCTGTAATTCTCTTTATGATGAATGTTAGACTTATGCTAGCTTCTGGGTTCCAGGTGCTCAGATCTAATATTAAACAGTCCTCAGTTACCCAACAATCTCAAGGTACACTTGAGGCACCTTCTCCTTTGGATTCTCCTAGTGAATACTACCCATCAGATAAGAAGGAAACCAAGGTTTGTGTATACCCTGAATGTGGCTGCTTATCTTTGATAAACCTGATGCCCTCATTGAAAAGTATAATAGACATAATGTCCTCATTGAAAAGTATAATAAATCAATCTGCAGCCATATTTCTTATGCTCATTTCTTCTTTGGTTTCCAGGCTGAGGACGTTTTACCGTCAGAGAATAAATCAATGGAGGAAGGGCTAAAATCTGGACAGGAGTGGCCTGCTTCAAGTGTCACGATATCAACTAGGCAAATCTCTGTCAGTTCAAATGGTACTGCAGAGTCAACTATCTTTGCTCCACCAGTTTCAAATACTTCAATGCCTAGTAACCCACCGATAGAGCCCAAACTTCTCGATGAACGATCACTGTTAGTTTGCATTGTTCGTGCAATTCCTGCTGGATCAGATGGAAAAATCAGAATCAGTACTACAGTGAGTTACATTTGTCCCATATTTTACCCTAAAATTAATCTTACCCTTTTTTTTGTTTAGCTACCAAACAGACTTGGCAAAATGCTTGCGCCTCTGCATTGGCATGATTACAAGAAGTGTTACGGAAAGCTTGATGAATTTCTTGCTCATCATCCTGAAGTAAGCTTTACTCCTTGGTGTGATTATTTTGTACTCAGAGCTCATGTTAATTGTGTTTCTTTGTTGCAATTCTCAGTTATTTGTTATTGAAGGGGATTTTATTCACCTCCGTGAAGGAGCACAACAAATCATTTCTGCAACTGCAGCTTTTGCCAAAGTTGCTGCTGCTGCTTCGGCATCTTCTGCTCCTTACACATCTCTGTTGTCTTCTGTTGCCGTCACTCCAGTTGCCCAAGTCAATCGTCAAAAAGTGACACAATCAATTGAATCAAAAGCTGCAAGCTCTGTGTCCTTGGCAGATGCTGTGGCTATGGCCAATGCAGGAGTCCAAAGTGACACACCCACCCAAATTTTAACAAGACAGGATCCCCGACCAAATGACGCCAGATCTAACCTTATTCAGGGACTATCCAATGTAACCATATCTAATAAGTTAAAGAACGTCCAAGAAGCTAATGCCCTGCCTTCTGGAACCAAGCTTGGCAATTTATTTGTGCACTCTGCGGTTGGAAATACATCAAATCTTGATAGAACCAATTTATCTTGGCAAAACAAAGGGACGGTCAACGGAAGACACAGCTTGGGAGGGAAGCAGCTGGGAAGGTACCATTAATTTTTAGCTTAGATGGTAATCTAACTGTGCATTGCTTCTTGTCAATCACGTCGTGGCTAATGCTTCTGATTATTTATATTGTATCAGGTCCTCTGGGTCCAACGTGATTTCCCGGAGATAGTAAGTCCAACTTATCATTTTTTCTCAGCATCATCACAAAGGTCCATGTAGTTACTATCAGAAATCCACAACCTTCATGTAGAGTTAGTTCTATTGAACATTGCAATGAGAATTTTGACATGGTCAAGAAAAAGAAAGTTGGTTATTCCATTCATTACTCAGATATTAACAAGTTTTTGTTTTTGTTTAATTAAGGAACTACTGGTGAGATGGAAAAGCTGCCCTACAAGACTTTGAAGATGGCTCGCCGATTAACGTTGTGGAGATCTTTTCATGGATCGGATAAAAAGGTTGTCATTTTTTATTCCCATTCACGTAAAATTTTTGCTCCGAGTTATTTGTACTCAGATTCATGATTCAAACTGAAAAGCAAGAGGAAAACAAAAAATCATTATCATGCAACTATTACTAATACTCGATCTGTTTTCTTGAAACTTGATAGATTGGCATTTGACCCCTTTGTCAAGTAGTTAAACCTTATCGACGATTCTGTAATTTACTCGACTTTATACTAGAACGTGTTGAGAAATGATTTGAGCATTTTTTATCCTGATGTTTGACTATTTGTCGCATGCTTGGATTTAGCATGAGCAAGTGTTTCATTATTGATGAATCTTCACACGCGTGATCATTACAATTGGGTATTATTCCTTGCGGATGAGATGAGTGTTGCTGGAGCTAGGGGCCATCACCCATGAACACGGTAGAAGTTGTGGTTCAGACTGGTGTTGGATGATTAATGTCGCCGGATCTCAGATGACAAGCTGGCCGCGAGGTGATCAGCAAGTGGGAAGTGGAGTCCCTTGGGAACCATATTATAAATGATCTGGATGGTGTCTCTCACAAACTCTGTCGAAGTTGTGAGACTGATATCGGGTGATGAATCAAAGAGTTGGATGTGGATTAGAGTTGAACATGATGCCCTCCCCTCTCCCACAAACTCGGATGTAGTTGTGGTTGAGACTCATGTTGGGCATGCAGCTGATGTGAAGTTATAGTTGACTCATGTTGGGCATGCAGTTGATGTCCCCAGGAGTCCAGGACTCAGATGGTGAGCAGGGCATGAGGAATTGATGCAGGAGGATGTGGGTATTTTTTTATATTAATTTTTGAGTAATTTTTAGATTTTTGAGTAATTAGGCTTTTAGGGTGTTTTTGGTATTTTTTATATTTTTAGTATTAAGGTATTTTTGATAATTTATATTTTTTATATTTTTAAATTTTGATTTCGTTTAAAGATTTACTATGAGTCTTTTTTTATTGGATTCCTTTTTTTTACGTGGGAATGGCTAATAATTTTTTGTTGTTTTAGAAATTATTTCCTTACATTATTTTTTTTTTGTTTAGAATTTATCTTCTTATTTTATAAGATTTTGAATCTAAGAGTCTGATGAGTTGTTTAAGGGGAATCCTCAGGGTTTGTTTAACATTCCGTTTAATTAGAAGGTAAGATTAAATACTTTATAGCTTTTTTTTTTCTTAAATAATAATAATAAAAAAAACAACTCATCTATAATGTGCTTTAAAAATAATTTGTCTATATGAAAAATTAACATGATGTGGATTAAATTATATAAGTATATGTAAACATTAAATTTTATAATAAATTATGATATAGCTGAAATATATGGCCAAGTCGAATATTAAAGTGGCAGTGAATAGTGATAATGTGGAGGTGAGTGATTTGTTGCCTTCTTTAATATTAACAATTGGGTTGGTATTGGCCATGAATTGCAAAGTATATTAGGGGATCCCGAAGCTTGAGGCTATGATATAGTACAAGAGTGTTTAGTTATTATCTAGACATCCACGATTATTAGAGGAAATCCACGATTATTAGAGGACTCTGAAGGGATTGTGGGTCATGAGTGCTAGCTTGAAGGTGGATTCGATTGGAGAGCTTAGACAACCCAAATCAAAAAGCATGAGGAGCTATAACATCTAGTTAGCTCCAGATAGATTCCAATATCGGAACCTAACTGTAGGAATTTAAACACGTAAGTGGAATCCAAAGGTTTATTTTTTAAAAGTACATAATAGATTTATTAAAATTATAAAATACCTTTTAGTTATTTTAATAAACCACATAATATATATTCAATAATCCCTTCAAATAATTAAAATAAATAAGATTTAATGAATTAACACTACAAAATTAAATTGTGTGGCAGGTAGAAACTACTGGCACACTACAAAATAAAAAGGTCCATCTAGGTACAATTAAATTGAATAACTATCTAGCTACTATAAAAAGGTTTATTATATGCACACAACTCCATCACTACTCCTGAGCGGTCGAGTAGGGCACTACAGGACAAGATGCACCCAAATTTCACTACCACTACCCTTGAGTGGTCTGGTGGCCAGCGAATATGACTGACAACTCTCTCACACCACAATGGAGACAATGGTAGTCAGCATGCAAAAGTGTTCACGATGCATATGATGCAAATATCCATGTATCAATTATAGGACCGTATAGGACTGATGAATGGAGGTAGGTTTATCCTTCAATGTAAACAATACATTTCTCGTGCACAATTAAAGCCAAACCAAACACAAACAAATAAAGTAAAAGATTACTTAAAAGGAAAGAAGATGACTCTAAATTTACTTAGTTTACATCCAGGGAGGTTGCTAATCAAAGGCAATAAAAGCTCAATAAATTACTCTTTTGTTGTAGGTGGAGAAGCTTCTTACTAAAGTTGCAGCACTAACAATTGAAAACAAACTCGAAAGTGATTACATAGTATTTGGAATTTTAAAAATAGAAGAACAGAGCTCTATTTATAGTTCTGGCAAGTTTATCTCGAACGCCTTCCGGGCGCTCGGACCTGTTCCGAAACACAAATTAAAAAGACTCGTGCGCTACTCCAAGAAGACTTCGACCAGAGCCTTTAGAACACCAATTACTCTAACTTTCATACTCGTACACTACTCTGAGAAGACTTCTATGATACCGAAAGGCTTCTTCAACAATCGACAATCAAGAAATTTTTTTTCTACTTCTTTTTGTTGTCGGTAACATTTGATAGGACCTAATCGTCCGGCTAGAGGGGGTGAATAGCCGATCACCCTAAATCGTCGTCTCTTCCTACACTTGTTAGTTTGCACAGCGAAAAATACAAAACACAAAACTAACAAAAGGAAAGACAAACCGATGTAACGAGGTTCGGAGATAAAGCCCTACTCCTCGGCAGTCCGTGAGGTGGAAGATCCATGATCCGTCAATGGATGAGCCCCCGGAAACTCCGACTATCACTTGTCGCTCATTGTGGGTCAAGAAACCTTACCACAAACCTCGAAGTACTCTCAGAATCACACGCACAAGCTAAGACTACTAATTAGGGGTTAACTACTCCAGATTTCTTCAACCCAAACCAAACATATAAGTTTGACTTAAATAGAAGAGACTGAAAATACTCAGTCTCGACGCCAGTCGCCTGCTCCCTCGAGCAGTCGCTAACAAAGTTAGCAGTTTGCTTTTACAAATAACCTCTAAAGTTCGAAAAAATTATATTCCATACAGTTTATTTTTCATAAAATTGTTTTAATTCATTTGTGAAAATCACGTAGTTTATAAATCATTTACATCATATCTTTTCTTGATGTGGGCAATGCCGGGGGAGGGCATCTAACCGCGCAGGGATGGAAAAGATAACCCGGCCTGCATTAGTTATATATCTTTCTTTTTTGCACGAAGAAGAGGACAAGTAGCATCCCAAACATTCTAACCAACCATTCTTGTTGATTTGTAAATTAGAAATACCCAATACATTATATATCTCAATCCACATATCTAACCATCTATCTTATAAGGAACAAAGCAATTAAACAAAATTACCCCAGGGCTATGATGTGGTAAAAGACGATTCGATCGCCTCAACGTCTCCACCAATCCATTCATAGGTCAACGGAGGAGATAAATCACATGTGGTTATAAGTTATTAGTGTAAATAGTCAAGACAAATAGGTATATGCTCTGACACTATCCAAAGGTTATGATGCAATGATGAGAGGTGGGACGGATTTCCTAATCAATAAAAATTCAAATCTAAAGCAGGCCACATTAGAAGAGTTTAAAAATTTTATGATACTGGATCATATCCATTAGAATCCATCTGTATTTCTTTATCCTAATGCTTTACCAACATTAAAAAAAAAAAAAAAACTTGCGATTTGAACTCCGTATAAATGTCCCTTCAGGTTCACTGAATCCACATATCTCACTCCATTTAGGCATTTGCAGTTTTAAATTGTACAAAAGGCCAAAAAATAACTGTAATTTTGTTGTAGTGAAGTCTTATTGATGAACACGTGGTAAAAGGTGAAATCGCTCTCCCCCGCCAACCCGTCCCCAGGTCAACACGAAGGAGGTAAATCACGGGTGACTACTAGCCATAAATATAAATGATTAAGACACGGGGAGGTATATGCTCGGGTACATATTATTATTATTGATGAACACGTTAAAATAT
>JBBPFQ010797601.1:0-12991 GCA_037974815.1 Kaempferia elegans
TACTGGGGCCTCTACCCTGACGAGCAGCACGCGGAGGGGAAGCTCCGTGACGACGGCGGCGCAGCCAATGACCCTGCCGCCCTAGAGGACGGCCGCCTAGTCGTCATCATGGCCGGCGACCGCGCGCCCAGCTTCATCGCCGTCCCCATTGTCTGCGGCGGCGCGAGCCTCGGTGACCCCACCGGCGAGGGCTAGGGGCTAAGAAACCGACGTGGAAGGCGGCCGGAGAGAATTACAAGTTTAAGTAGCTTTGAATACTTGTTTTTTCATTAATGTTACTTTTAATCCTTTTGAATGGAAAATTCATACTCTTTTGAGCAAAATCGTGTATAATTTCCTGAGTTTAAAATCTGAAATTACATACTCTATTAATGAAATTGAAGAGCGCTGGACGCGTTGCGTGAGGACGCGGCGAGACCAGATCGATCAGTTATGCTATCGAAGGAAGAAGAAAACGAGAAAGAGGTACACGTGTCCCGGGATACCCTGCTCGGCCCGTTTTGCGTCACGCCCACCGGATCGGTTCCTAATTTGCTGATCACAGAAATTTATTATTTACCGTTGAAAAAAAATTATAACGATTGTTATTTTCTACTCGCTATGAATGTAAAAAAAAAAAACTCAAGATGACACGTGCCATGATGATTGAGATATATAATTAAAGAATGATATTTAATATGCGTGTTTGACTAACTTATTAAAAAAAAAGCTTGTACCATTTATAAATTGTTTTAGAAATTTAGATGTTCAATTTTATTTACAAATAAGTTGTTTAAATATTTGGATAAATTTATTTTAAATAATTTAAAAATATTAATGTGTTTGATTTTTTAAATTTTTTATTAATAAAATTATCAAAAATATATTATAAGATTTTTTTATAACTACAATTAGAAAATAAAGATATAGAAAAAAATTAGATAGAAAAAAGTTAAATTATAATCGAGTTGGAGAATTTATGCATCGGGAGGGGAAGAGAAGATGATATAACACGTTGGGAAAAGAAATTAGCCTAAAGAGAAAATTGTTAGGTTTGTAAAAAAAAATTAGAGGGTGAGATGGAAATTAATAAAAATATATTAGAATATTTTAAAGAAGAAAATAGTTAAATGGGATTTGTTTAAAAGTAGAGTTTTCTTTAATTTTAAAAAATAATTTATAAGAGATTAAACAGTTTATTTTAATTTAAAATGTTTGTAAAATGTTTTACTAATTAAATTGGTCTAACATGCTCTAAGTTGCATGGGCGAAGGTACCACTTTCGGTCCGACCCTTACGTTACACATGTGGTAAAAGGTGATTCATTCACCCTCAATGCCCCAGTTAATTCGTCCTCAGGCCAACATGAGAAGGTAAATCACAGGTGACTACTAGCCATTAGTGTAAATTGTCAAGACATAGGGGAGGTATATGCTCGGGTGTGTCGTGTTTTAACCTCTATACCTCATGTGATAACCTCTTATGTCTTAACCATTGCACCGCCCCGAGGGGATAAATTTTAAATTCCTTCGAATTAGACCCGACGCTACACACGTGGCAAAAGTCGATTCGCTCATCCCAGCGCCTCCGCCAATCCGTCTCCAGACCAACACAGAAGAGGTAAATCACAGGGGCTACTAGCCATTAGTGTAAATGATTAAGACGTAGAAGAGATATATATTCAAACGCATTAAATTTCGACCTCTATATCTCATGTGATAACTTCCTACGCCTTAACATCACCTCCCAAGGGGACGGGCCGACGCTACGCATGCTTATCGATTTGCTTGTGCCCGCCCGCACACCTGTCGTTGGACGTGACGACCCCGCCCCACACCAGCCGGTTACCTTCTTTTCCACGTCATCGGTTCTTTTCGCTTTAAGCGATCACGCCGTAGAGATCCAGTCGTGACACGGTTACGCCGTACGTTTAATATTATAGATAAAAAAAACATGTCCCCACACCTCTCACCATACGTGGATAGGGTATACGGAAGCAAAGTATACTTAACATTTCACACCATTCCACCTATACAAAACCGGCACGTCATAAAATGACACGTGTACTGCTCCTTCCCAGGTTTAACGCAATGAGCCGTTGATCTAACTGATTAAGATTGGCCGTTGATCCTCATTACATTGAAAAACATAATTAAACGAATGGCTTACCTCATGTGTGGAATACTTGTGGCACCACTGAAGCTTTCAAAGTCATTTCCTCGACTTTCGTGCTCCTCTAAACTTCCTAATTAAATTAATAAGCCAATCAAAACTGGGTCATTTTATGCCCAAAACAACCTTTTGGTGCCATCTGCTGACACTGTACCCACTCTTTCGCCCACGGCTCCTTGTGCATCACGTATTCACTGGACCCACGATAGAGCGGATGAAAAAGGAGGTTTCCGGTTCGGTTGGAAATAAGTGGTGGTGCCGGAGGGGTATTATGGTCATTTAAGTTCTCCTCGGCAGTAAGAAATTTCCAAAAGCCCGGCATTTAAGGGGTTTTAGAAGCGGACGCCTCGGGGGAAGAGCAAGAGCGACGGAGAGAGAGGTGGCCGGGCAAAGTCTGTTATTTGTCTCCTTTCGTTGGGCTTCGACCGATCTCCGACGAATTGCAGCTACTGCTGGTTGGGCCGCGGGACAACGTGTGGGAGAAGGTAAGAATCCTATCCTGCGGAGTTCTCTCCTGATTTTACTTCCTTTAACTTTAGGGTTTGTTGACTGCCTTGTTATTGTCGTTCCTGGGAGATTTCGGAGCGCTAGTCGATGAATTTAGAGTTTGGTTGCGGTGACTTTGTTTGGTGGGTTCGGAAGTTTAAATTATTCCGTTGTTTTTTTTTTCATCTGAAATGAGTTTCAGCTTCTTTTCTGTTTTTATGCGTTTTGATGGTTTGAGTTTCAATTCAATCCGTAAAGTTAGGGTCTTTGTCATTTTTCAGGTTATTGGGGTTTTGGGCTTTTTCTCACTGGAAACTTAGCTGAGCAAATTATGAACTTTAGAATGTTGATTGTGGACTTTGAACAAGTTGTTACATAATTTAGTCACACCGTATTGCGGCCTGCAGGGCATGTATAAGATAAATATTTGGTTTTCGTGGTGCTATTGGCTAATTTGTGGAATGTGGTAGCAGCGTTTTATCTTTTTTTTTTTTAAAAATTTAATTGCCTCAATTAGTGCAGGGCAACAGTTTATGGAGGTTAGTTGACTAAATATACAGAATTTTTGTTTTTCTGTCAAATATGTTGATTTACCCTATCGTATTATGATGATTATTGAATGGTTTTGCATTCGTCCAAGGCACTGTTTAAGGAATTCGCTAATAAACTTCAGAACCTGGCTGCCAGCTGGTGCCAACTGAAAGCAAATACTGAATAGCTAAATAAACCATATGTGTTTGCTGTATTTATCTATTTTATTGGCGTTGACTTTGATTGAGCTCGTGAATTCTTTGATTCTGAAGCTTATTCCTAGATCAAAGAAGCCATGGAAAGTAATGAACTGAAGACAATATTTTGCAAATTATCAGACATTTTTAACACCTCGTATCTCCAACAAGACAGAATTTTGCTTGATAATACTTCTCGTCTTGCAGAAATTACTCTATTTTTGTTACTTCAATATGTATGTTTTACTTATAAGCACTTTGTGTAATCCATAGGTCAGATCAAAGTGGTTCATAACTTTTATTTGCCTATTTTTAACTTGATGGTTCAAACTTTGGCTATGCTTAAGTATGTAATATGTTTATACTTGCCAACCTAGGTATCAGTTGTTTCTCTGTATGCTGAAACTTGACTGCTTTAAACGAGTTTATCTGGAGTTCTAAAGTACAAGTAGTACAGTGAAAATTGACAAGAATGCACTTATCTTGACACACCTGGACCTTATCTATGTGGCTTTAGCAGATTCCAAATAAATGGCCACAGAGAGTCCATTGAGATTTGTTGGGAATAGTGGAGCTAGAAGTTGGCTCCTGTTTAAGGATACACCAGGAATTGCTTCAACCAGTACTTCATCAGAAGAGTTGGGATTGCTTTTGAAAGGGCAGAGATACAATGGAACAAAAAGTAACACTGGCCTCAGCCGAAGTGGAAGTGCACCTCCTAGCATGGAAGGTTCTCGTGTTGCATTCGATATCTTGCAAACTCTGACTGATCACTTTGACGTCAACTTGGATAGTCTTCAAAATTGCAAATCTGAAGAAGAACTCCGAGCTCATCCAGGTTACTTAGCATATTACTGCAAAAATGTGAATTTAAATCCAAGGCTTCCGTCACCTCTTATATCTCGGGAGAGTCGACACTTGATGCAACAGATTGGTTCCATTGGGAATAATGAAAAAATTATTTCCTTCGATGACAGCAACAATCCAATTTTCTCTATCTCACAACATGCCCTTTCTACTCATAATGAGGAACCTGAGGATGATAGATCACCTAGAATGTCTCCAGTGCTAGGGAGGCACATGAACCCTATAGATTTAGTACAGGTGATAAATTTATACATAAACGAGTTTATGCATTTCAATAATATTCTTCTTTGAAGCATTATCTTTTACTTTTATTTGACCCTCAGCTTCCTTGCTTTATAGCAGTTAACTATTCTAGCTTACATAATGCATAAACAGGTTATTTATTGTACATGCAATGGTTGTATCGACTATCTTATAATTTAATTTTAGTTAACTATTCTAGTTAACTATTCTGTTTACTTTGTCAATTTTAGTTGTTAGCATAGAGCAACGAAAGCAATGTGTTTCCTAGATATTATCCCCTTGAATTGTTGAGATGATATGAAACAGGTACTTAAGAAGGAACATAGGAAGTGAGTTACATGCCTAATTTTCAGTTATTTGAGACAAATAAGGAGCCCTGATGATTGTGAAAAATGACTATCAGCCAAATTCCTTGCACCAACGTGTAGTGCCTATACCACTTGTATGCTTATGCATGTTTTGGAGATTGTGACCAATTAGTGCCTTTTGGGCATACATTATAATACATTTACACTTCCAGTGCTGACTAAGCTCAGGTTGTAGTGTTGTTGTGAATAGCAATCATGGAGTAAAGAGTGTACTCATCTCCCACATTAGTACTTATTTTTGTTTGGATGGGCATCTAAACCCTTTAACAAGTGCAATGTTCAAAATTTTATAATCTTGTTAGTTTCAAGTCTTTATTAGCTAGCCATGTAACTGCCAAGTTATCCAATAACAAGCTTTTTTGTGTGATTGCAATCACCATTGTTTTGAAGCCTTTTCTTTGATTTATACCCCGTGAGAATAAACTCTTTTGACAAATTAATATGGCATGCATGGATATGGATGTTTAGCTTTATTGTACTCATGAAGCATAGTGTTTTTTAACTTTTCAGGAAGACTTGTTCGAAACTCAATATCCTGTATACAATAATCATTCCCAACCTCCTAACCAAACTAAAACAGAGCAAGCAGTTAGTCAAGATTCCCTCTCAAACCCTCTGCATGATTCTTCAACCGACTTGGCTAACCCAGAGAAGATAATACCTAGAATTGGTGCTGATGGTTCTACTCACTTAGACTTACAATCAGGTGGGTTATTGTTGAATGATGATCTGGGAACCATGCCTGGTCACTTAGCTTCAATTGAGAAGTCAGTTAATTTGCAATCAAGTCAATATGAATCAAACAATCGAAGCTCCACATTGGGGGACGGT
Organism: Kaempferia elegans; assembly: GCA_037974815.1. Lineage (NCBI taxonomy): Eukaryota > Viridiplantae > Streptophyta > Magnoliopsida > Zingiberales > Zingiberaceae > Kaempferia > Kaempferia elegans. Next base: position 5,675 of record JBBPFQ010797601.1, read on the forward strand.
GTTTCAACTACCGGTGGAATTTGTTCAGATCCCGGTGACATTGAAAATGAAGTTAGGAAGTTAAAATTATCTGCTCATAACAACAAAAATCATCAATTATGCCAGAATCCTCAGCAAGCTGGCATGCCATCACGTGGCTCTTCTCATTCTCTAGGAAATGAGTCTCAGATTATTGCCGAAGGAATTTCTCATTCTCAGGATATGGGCTTTAGCTTATCTCATGGTCATCCTGGTCAATCGAAGTTAACCTCAGCTGATATGCAATCTTCATTGCAATCTGCTAGTTTTGCCCCATCATTATATATTACAGGATCTGGATTTGGAACTCCATACTATCACAATTTTCAATTTCCAGGTCTACCTCCTCAATTTAGCATCAATGGATACACATTGAATCCCTCAGTAGTGCCTCAACTTATTAATGTGTATCCCCATCCCCATAGTCCAATTCCAGTGTCTTTTGATAATCCAGTGGGATCAAACTTCACTGCTAGAGCTTCTGAGAATCCCAGTGGGGGAGGTATTGTTTCTGGAGTTGATATCCACTACAAGAACTATGAACAGCTAACTGTTCAGCCTCCCTTTCCTGATCCCTTGTACGTACCTTTTTGTCAGCATCCCTCTGTGGATGCATTTCAAACCCCAGGTCAATATGATCCCATGATCTGTACAGTTGGTGCTATTGGAATCATACCAGGTAATTGTGATGTGCAAAAGGTTTCAAGTTATCCTCCCCATTTACTTGATCATAGGTCTCAAATTCCAAGAATTTCTGCCAGCACTCCTGATTCTGCTAAAAGAGTTCCTTTTAGTCGTAACTACTATGGAAGCCCTGCTAGCATTGATGTCATGCAATTGCCAAGCTCTCCACTTGCCTCTCCTGTTTTCATTGGGTCTCACTTGCCAAGCTCTCCACTTGCCAGTCCTGTTTTTATTGGGTCACCAGTAGCAGGTGCAGGTTTTTCAGGAAGGAAAAATGAAAACATTAAATTTCCATTTGGTTCTGAAAAAAACACAGCTGCTTCTGGATGGAAAAGCCAAAGAGGATGTGAGAAGATCGATGATCCATTGCATTCTTTCTTGGAAGAGCTGAAGTCTAATAAAGCACGTAGATATGAATTGTCTGATATTTCTGGGCGTATTGTTGAATTTAGGCAAGTTTTATTCCTAGCCTTGTTTTTATTTTTATAAAGTATTTTCTCGGTATTTTTATATTCTTTTAATCTGATGCCATGTACTTTTTGTATCAGTTCTGATCAACATGGGAGTAGATTTATACAACAAAAATTGGAGAACTGCAGCATACAAGATAAGGCATCTGTTTTCAAGGAAATCCTTCCACAAGCTTCTTCATTAATGACTGATGTGTTTGGAAACTATGTCATTCAAAAGGTGTATGCCGGAGTGTTGCATAATTTGCATTTATTAGTTTCTGAGCATAAATTTGTAATACTTGGTTACTCTTTTAATCTGTACAATGTGATTTCTCTTTTTGATTGCTTTGTATATACAGTTTTTTGAGCATGGGACTCCTGAACAGAGGAACGAACTCGCTTATAAGCTTCTTGGCAATGTGTTGCCTTTGAGCCTTCAGATGTACGGCTGTCGTGTAATTCAAAAGGTATTGTTTATTTTATTGTGTTTTTTTATTATTATTTGTGCTGTTTTCTATAGGTTCAGGGATGCCATATATTCTTCTATATCATTTCACGTGTAGGCCATTATGTCACGAGTTTTGCTTGCCCTGAAATTTGTGACTTGAATTTTCATGACATTATTTGATTTGTAAAGCTATCACATGAGTTGACTCATACGAAGTGGTCAAGTGTTTGATTATATTCAAAACTGGTGAGAGACAATGTAAAAGAGGATGCCAATCAACTAGTGCCTTTGCTGTGAAATTTCGCCCAAGTTGCTAGTCATTTAGGTTGAATCACTTGCATTCGTATGGTATCCGAACTCATTCTACTCTAACTGGAATGATCCTTTTAAGAATGGTGTTCCTTGGCAAGTTAGGCATAAGCACATGAAAATTTTATGGGATCTTCTGGGATAGACTGAATGTGAGGTTGCATGATGCTTGTTGGATATTGGCTTCACTAGTACTTTACTCCATAGGAGCAAAAACTACCAATGAAACTTATTCTGTTCATGAATTTGATAGTGGTGAACTGTTGGAGTGATCTTAAAGGACCTTGTGCTATAAAAAGTATTTGATGCAACATTAAAGTCAGTTATGTTCCATTTTTTCTATTAAATCTTCAATAATCAAGATTAGCTAGAAGTGTTAATATGTAGAGAACTAAGGAATAGCATGAAAACAAACTAGCACTGTTGGAAATAGGAGGATTGATGTGTATTGCCGCAGAGTGAAAAGAATACAATTCAAATTAAGAAAATATGAGGAAGGCCAAACCTTAAAATAGATAATTTTGATTTTAGTAAAAAGGACAAATTGTTGTTAATTTTTGCCAAGAAACTCTGTGGAAAGGAACAACTACCAAAGTATATCTATTCGAAAGATCATAGTAGCTTTTACAACAGCTCTGGTTTCTTTTCATTGTTGTTCATTTGATTGTCTTATCTGATTGCAGGCTCTTGAGGTTATTGAGCTTGATCTGAAAACACAGCTTGTGCAAGAACTTGATGGACATGTCATGAAATGCGTCAGAGATCAGAATGGGAATCATGTTATTCAAAAATGCATTGAGTGTGTACCTACTGAAAAAATCACTTTCATAATATCTGCATTTCATGGTCAAGTTGCAACACTATCAACCCATCCATATGGTTGTCGAGTGATTCAGGTTAGAAAAAACTCTTCGTTCTTGACTATTCTTTGCTGTTTTCATCAGTTCTTTGTACCACTCTTGATATTCTTAATCATAATATGCCATATTCGTAGAGAGTTTTAGAACATTGTTCAGATGAGTCCCAAAGTCAGTGCATTGTGGATGAGATTCTGCAATCTGTGTGCCAGCTTGCTCAAGATCAGTATGGCAATTATGTCACTCAGGTGAATTTTTTCACTTTTTCTTCAAATTTATCTTATTTTTTCTTCTCAAATGAGGTTCTCTATAATACTTTACATCTTAGAGTAAAATAATAATAATTCTAAATCTCCCTTGGCATAATATTATAGCCAAACGAGTAATCCAATTATATGGGGGTGATTTGACTATTAATGAGTGTGCCAATATGGTGAAGACATATAGATCTGTTAGACGTGTCTGACATTCATAGCATCATTAGGCTTGAAGGTACACTGGCCAAAATGCTTTATTTTTTATTTTTATTTTTATTTTTTGCATTTTTTTACTTTTTCATCTCGTTTGCAATAGCTATGCAAATCTTATCCTGCCATTAAACTTGTATTTCTGAAGTCAATTGTCAATTTGGACATTGGCTACGTAGAAGATTGCTTGACCTTAGAAGAATCATCTGATGCCTCCTTAAATGAGCCCCTTATATTACAATCTTAAAAGCACCTCTTTGTTAATTTATCTCCTTTTGAAATCAAAAGACCCTTAGTTTAACTTTAATCCTCGCTAAAAAGGAATACACTAGTTTCATCAAGAAACCCTCAACATGCTATCAAAATTTTTATTTCAATGAGTGATCACATCCTTGGGACACAAGAATCTTCAAGCAAACTAAAATTCTTAACAATAAAAGACCCCCTATATAGATTACCTCCTTCAGAGACCAGTCAACACGACCTTAATCATATACCTACTAGAATTTTTATTGCATTTTGTGCCTTATATCCCAAGATTGATAATCTATTATTATATCACCTAAAGAGCTTGCTAATAGATTACCTCTTCAGAGAGTGGTCAACATGACCCTTATCATATAACTACTACTATAATTTTTATTTGCATTTTGTGGCTTATATCCTAAGATTAATAATCTATTAATGGTATCACCTAAAGAGCCCCTTGACAATCTGTAAGTTTTCTTAGGAGACCTCTAAGTTATGCCAACTTATGCTTAACAATGACTAAATAAAGATACTAAATTTTCCATACTGCATCACAGATTCATTGGCTAATTTGCAATCCTTGATTTAATAGTCAAATAATGTATTCTGTGATATTTCACCTTTCCATATATCCACATAATCTAATATAAATAGGCATATGGTTGCTGTACTCTTTCTTTTATCTTTTCTGTACTCGTTTCTGTGTAGAAGTTACATAGCAGATACATTTCTTAATGTTGTCTGCTACTCTCAAGGCATGCTGATCTCCAGTTGTTTCTTGTCTACCATTAGGCTTTATCTTTATAAGTCTCATGGATCAATGAAACAAATTCCAGTTGTCAGCTGATTTTCCCCATCCTTGGTTTTATTGATTTAGATAATAGGTTTTGGTTGCCAGCTGATTTGAAGATTGTTTATTCATTTTATCGAACATTTTCTGGTTCACCTTACATGTAGCGTAAACTAAAGAGATCCTGTTGCTTTCAGCACGTATTAGAGAAAGGAAAGCCACATGAAAGAAGCCAAATCATCAACAAGCTATCTGGGAAAATTCTGCAGATGTGCCAGCACAAATTTGCTTCAAATGTTGTTGAGAAGTGCATCAAATATGGTAATGCTGAAGAACGAGATCACTTGATCATGGAAATAATTGGAGAAACTGAAGACAGTGATAATTTATTGGTAAGCCTAAAAGCTTGAGAAGTTGTTAAGAAAATAAATCAATGTTTTTATTGTCCGAACTGGTCTCTTTCTCTTTTTTTTTAAAGATAATTCAGTGAACTTTTTCTCATGGTTTTGTAGCAGCTTATATCTAGTTTTCTTCTATGTTGGTCGTTCAAGTGGCTTCTAATCTGGGAATCTGATTTTGAGAATGAATAGCATGCTATTTCTTTGTGACTGTTAAAGATCTAATTGTAAATGCTTATGGCTACAGTTGTAGATATAAAAGTATCATGAATGTAAATGTATGATGACATAGATGTATTACTGTAAGATACATAAAGGTTATCAGGATTGACTAATTAGGGGAGGTTAAAACCCTAATAATTTTCTCCTCGCCATAGTATTGGAGCTGTGTGTGCAGACTTCCTGCACCACACATGATTTCTACTTCTTGTTTTCCTCACTGCAATACCATCAATCTCTGTGGACCCTAAGAATGTACTTCCCAATGACTGGTCTTCTTGCAGCAAGGGCCTTCTGCTCGTTCAACAAGACACAGCTTGTCCGATCAGTCTCCAGATTCACAAGCAGTTTCAATTTTTTTTTCTGATCGTCCTCTGCTGAATAATGACGATCACACATTTCACTTAAACTCCTTTGAAGTAGTGAGTGGTGAAGCCCACACCTTCCTCTACTTCCAGAAATGACCTCATTATCTCACTACATGATTATACAATCTTTGTGTGATCAAATTTCTCTGGAACTACCTCTTACTTTTCTCTGGATTTGTATTGTTCTCTTCCTTGAATTACAGATTCCAGATTCTATGTTGAATCCATTTGTTTTTTCTGCTTCCCTAGTTTTAGTCTCATTTTCTTTGTTAGCTCTAAGGATCAATTAGCAGATTATTAACCCTGCCTTTGAGAGGTCTTAAAATTAGCAGATTGTTAACCAAATCTTTGAGAGGTATAATGATCAATTAGCAGATTGTTATCCAAGTCTTTGACAGGTTTAATGATCAATCAATAGGTGGTTACTAACCGAGTCTTTGATAGCTCTTAAAATTAAATAAATTTGTAATAAACTGAGATTTTATATTTGTGACGAGTTGGGATTTTATGTTTTTTTTAACCCATTTGAGAGAGTGGTAAGAACTAACTGTCAATAGTTAACGTTATATTTATAAATATGCAAGTATTGTGGATGTAAATCTAAGATGACATAAAGGTAATATATATAAAGAGAAAAGGGACTATCTAAAGCAGATTAAAACTATGGTAAATTTCCCATTTTGCCAGTGACCAAAACATCTCGAAGTGGTTTAAATTTCTCAACGTTTATTTGTCTTATGATTTGAAATATGATTCTGGACGATTTTCAACATAGGTTGAATAATGATTTGATTCTCATATGCTAGTTTGCCATGTGAGAAGCTATATTTAGATTTTAGACTGCTTTTGTGGTCACCTAGCTCACCAGCATTATGTTCCGCCAGCAGTATGCCTCATGATGCGCGTGCATTTTGATTTCTTTGGAGATATATGGCCATTTTATACATAATAGTCATTTAAAAATTAATCATAATTTGTTTGTGTCTTCTAACTGCTGCCAAGCATATATATGAATCCAACTTGTCTCACTGTATACAATTCACCTATGGTAAACTACAACTAACTTTGGCTTTTGAGGTGCTGTTGGCAGCACTAGGGAAGCTTTGCAGAAAACAACTTCTTGCTACAAGTTTTAGCCATTTCTTTGCAGTAAACTATGCAGCTGCCATGCCTGTGGTTACATCCGCATTCTTATTCCTTGCTACTTGTAGTACCTTGTCTCATTTGAAACAGCATCTAGATGGTACATTTATTACGTAGATGACATGATCACATTATGATATGTTCAGTGGTTATTCACATTTTTGGCAATTCAGGAAACCTTGTCTTTTGTTTGGCTCTGCATGCTAAAACCTGAACCATCACTTGACTGTGGCTTTCTATTTCTAATTGGTTTTAATATTTCATGAAAACAATTATTCTGTTTAGAATTTTCAAGGCAGCAAGTGCTAAGAGAAATTTTTACTGGAGAATATATTCAACCATACATGACACAGACCCAACAGCCTTTTAGATCCAAAACTATTTACTATAATTATTTTTATTAGAAATGAATTATTTAGGTGGTTTTTGAAAATTGTTGACATAGATCTACAGCTTCAGTGGTGTTCCTCAAAAATAAATTTCTATTGGAGAACGTAATGTGGATTCAAGGGGTACACATCTATTATGTTCACAACCAAATCCGATTCAGGCCAACAGTTTGTTACATTCAAAATTATTTACTATAATTACTTCTCTTTAAAAAAATATTTAGATGGTGTTCAAAATTTGTTGACAAAGATCTACGGTTCCAGTGTGGTCGCCACCCACTTCCATCTGCATTTTGGTTGAGTCTTTCTCCCAAAATATCCTGATTATTTCAGTGCAGTAAACTATGCTTTACATAATTCCTTTTGCAGCTTGGCAAAAAAGCATATTTTGAGGATCTGCCTTTTCCATTGTCGTATTTCTTTGTTGATGCTACTGCATTTTGATATTTAATCATTGCCTCCGTTCCTCTCTTTTCAGGTGATGATGAAGGATCAATTTGGAAATTATGTGATTCAAAAGATTCTT
>JBBPFQ010797708.1:0-12991 GCA_037974815.1 Kaempferia elegans
TTCACATTACAAGAATGACAGAATCATAAAAATTCTAAAATTTAAAATTAATGCAGGTACACATTGAAAGAGACCATATAGCAAGACAACCAGATAAGGGCGGCAATTGTGAAACTTTTGTGGGACAAGACCGGTCGCCTCAAGTTCTGTGTTACTAAGTTTATCATTTTTTTTAAGTAAAGAAAAAACGGTTGGAGGATGGCTGAAAATAACAATTGGCCAAAAAAGGAAAATAGATAGTTGAATTGCATATATATATATATATTTATTCTGTAAACATGCCCAGACCATTCAAGAGGACTGTTTGTGCTGCCTAGGTTACCTAAGTAGTCAGCTTGAACCACAATTTTTAATGACTAGGCAACTTTGTCTCAATTTTTTAGTAACTCGAGAGCACCCTTACAATTTCCGAATTCATTTTTGGGCATTGATCCATATTCAAGAGCTACATCTACTCAATCTTCTATCCTTCATGAGCTAAAATCGCTGTTGGCACATGTTGAAGTAGTGATAACATTTGTGACACCCCCTTTTTTTATCTCTATTATGTCTTGTGACTTTCAGAAATTGAGACGACAGGACGCTTATCTTTTCACTGTCCAACATTGGAAGTATTTATCTATTGTGTTCTCAAGGTTTTCAAATGCTGTCCGATCCTGCAAACAAATGCTTGTATCAGTGTGGAAGCCCTAGTGGGATATATATGTTGAAATGTGTGTTAGTAAAAAATTTTAAAAATAATTAATCAGATCAGGGTAATGTTGAACTTGAGATGATCAATTTAGTTACAGAGAAGTTTTTCATTAAACTCTAGGCTAATTCATTCTGAAGTATTCTCGAGTTCGCTAAAAAAAGTAACTAAATCAAGTAACGTCGAACTTGGAGCGACTAGTCTGCTTTATGAAAGTTTTCCATTAGCCATCGGGGTAAATCGGAAAAATGTACATGGAGGCCTATCTTGAGACCCAGTATTCTCAAGTCCACTATCCATTAAGAAAAAGTTAACTATCTTACTAAATTATTCATTAGTCCTATTCTCAATTGAAAAATTAACTTCATTTAACTATCTTACTAAATTATTCATTAGTCCTATTCCATTCTTTAATCCATTCAGCATTAAGTTTATAGGGACTATTTGACTTGTATGATATAGCTAATAATAAATTTGTCAAGGAATATAATTTGCTAATAAATAAATAAATATATATACATATGGTAAAGATTATAATCGAACATATATACAAAATTAATTAACAAATATATATATAGCTCTCGACTTCTTGAAAGCTCAAATAATACTTGATGATTGGTTGAAAATTACAAAAGAATAAAAAGAATACAACTTTCAAAGGCCAAATTGGAAGATTTTAATACAGAAAGAACTAACAAAAATTTTAATTCGCTTATACCTTAAGTAGATAGATAGACAATTTAAATAAATTCACACATTTATTTTAATTTTTAATTTCTCCACATTAATAAATTTTTAAATATATATATTTTAAAAAAATATAAATAATAATCCTAAAGCGTGAAGTAATTAAGTAAATCATAACTGATGAATTCAAATTGTAAACAGTAACCACTTTTGAAGATTAATTCAAAACCGTGATCGGGTCTATATATTACTAACATTCTCAAACCCTAATGACACATTTCTTCTATACTAATTTAAAGCCTACAACGCAAATTAATTCCCATGCTTCTAAGCTCATTTCGAATTCTGAAATGGATCTTAGGGATATTTGGTCCCTTCTTAACTAAAATAAAGTTGGTAAAATAATTCTCCAACTTCCAAAGAATAGATCTCATAGAATATAATAGCAATCTCAAAGAACAATTATATTCAATCTCAAAGAACAATTAAGAGAAAAATTATTAATTAAGATATGATCAACAAATAATTATTAAGAGATATTGATGACATGTTTATCATGTACTTCATCTTTGATTTTTTTTATCTTGATTAATCTTACAAGGGTTAGAGAAGAAGGTCTATAGATTTGCTATAGAAATTCTGCCATTCAGTAATCTCTACTACCTAAAAGACCCAAGTTGTAGACTGTAGAGTTGTGAGTATTGGAGCAGCATAAACAATTTATTTTTCATGACTTATGATTTAGAGATTATTATAAATCATGAATCATATGCAATTCTAACTATCATAACTCAGAAGAAAAGGTCTTAGCATAGAAATTATTTTGACTAAAACATAGTTTTAATGATAAGTAATAAAACTTACACTACATATTTTCTCATGATGGAATAATTAATAACATAAAGTCATGAAGATAAATATCGAATGTCTATGTAATCTTAATGAGATCTTTTTAAAATGTAGGTAGGCAATATTACTTTAAATCTTCCTTTTAATGCCAGGGAAACAAGGATATTCACAAGATAAATTCAGGAAAGGATATCATAATAAAACAATTTGTTGCACTACTAACCTAATTAACCATAAAGCTCAATGAGCAATCTGAGCAATGCAGGTAATAAAATATACCAAGCTAAAATCCGTCAGTCAAATTAAATTAAACTCTTAATTTTTTTTTCCAGCCCAAACACGGCATGTCACCGAATGGATATATAAAAGCAATGAACTAGATTTAATAATATTGATAAAACAAAAGTGATATACCAACATGTCTCTGACTCAATTATAATAACAACCAATTTCCTTTTTTTTAGCAAATTGCCTATAACTATTTTTAAAGAATATTTCTAGGAAATCTGTTTGCCTTTAACCACATATATATCTTGAGGCGCAATAAGACAACAAGAGTTGATGGAGAACAAGACTTACATCTGACACCCGTGTTTTGTCAGTATAGATTCCTTTCAAGAGATTAATATGCCTCCACTTAAGGTATATACATATATGTTCTGTTCATGTCCAATTTACTTTAGGTTTGGATGATTTGATTGTATATCCTGGCGGGATGATGCACAATTTTAAAGAACTAAAGGAGCAGGTATAGTATATCATTGTTTAAAAAGAAGAATCATATCATTTTTCAGATTTTATGCCAGCATGAAAATTAATTATTCATAAACAGCACATATAGTATTATTTTATTCTCTCTTCTTAATTAATTAATCAGGACCATTAAAGTAATCACTCTATAGAGAAAGCATGTGAACTATAAACATACCAAATAAAGAAGCAACGAGAAGCCTCCTCCTTACCTCAAAGTGAGAGATATCGATGTTCCTTAACTTTCTTCACAATATATTACATGATGGTACTATGAACTTTTGTCATCTTTTTTTGTAAGAACAAGAGGATCTGAGAGAAATACCATACGTATTGTTGCAAGCATGACGAAATTAAAGGGAAAAAAGCAATATATTACATGATGGTACTATGAACTTTTGTCATCTTTTTTTTGTAAGAACAAGAGGATCTGTGAGAAATACCATACGTATTGTTGCAAGCATGACGAAATTAAAGGGGAAAAAGCAACAAGCTCTTTTCTTACCTCCATAGATGGAAGCTGTTCACAGAGCGTATTCCATTATTAATGGACGTAACTCTATCGTCGACCAGATAAACGAAACAAAGCCACGCTCGACAAGGCCTCCTGGAACTTCGTCGTCAAAGAACACACTTTCCCAACAGAAAAACAAACTGACGAACGGAAAAATAAATGTTTCCAGGAAACAATTTGAAGTGGCTCTGTTAACCATATCTGTCAAGAAGATGCTGAATGGGACTAAAGGCGAGGGTCCTTTTGAATCACAAAATGAAGATATCAACAAAGAAATGATCGACTACCGAGTTGGAACAAATAAGAGTATGGAGATGGATCTAGAAATCAAACTGCAAGGAAGAAAAAAAGGATACAAAGCAAGTAAAAATAATTGTTTTTTTAAACGAATAGAAATAGAAACACATCAAGAACACTGATTCCGTTAAATTCGAAAAGATGGCAGAAGCAGGTACTGTACATGTATGTATCCATCGATGCAAAGTACTCGACTGGGATTCGACCCAAAAAAATTATTCTCGGAAGTCACGCTTCCAGGCTTAAATCAGTAGGAAGATGTTTTTTTTCCATTTTTATTCAGGTTCTCGTTCAAATCTGGTCTAAATCGAGTAAAACAAAACCAAACTGAGACGCGTTCGAACCGAGAAACAAGTACACCCTGTAATCACATGCTGTTGCCTCCTCGGAAACCCACTCGGACAAGACGACAGCAGACGGGACAGAGTGGGGAAGATAAAGCTAACCGACATCAGATAAGGTGAAAATGGCCTGCATCCCAAAGCTCGAGGACGAAGGCAAAACCGAAAAAATAGAATAAAATAAAGCTCGATCGAGCCAACAGCTTATCACTCTCGTCCCATTTCTCCATGGAAGCAAGAAACAGGACCCAGATCTGGGCGGCTGGTGACTGTGCGGCGCCGGTGGCGCAGAGATCATCGGGATGACAGACAGACAGTGAGCACGCAACAGCAACGTCACCGCAGCTGATGCCCTCCCCGCTGCGTGCTCACTCTCTTCTGTCAACCCAAATCACCTCCCAAAAACTTCAAAATGAAGAAGAAGAAGAAGAACATTCATGCGTCGATCTACCAGAAGATCCAAAGAACATAGAAATCTTGGAAAAATAATCAACGAATAAATAGCAGTAGATCATCTCCCCTCCGTCTCCGCTCGATCTACCCTCCGCCTCTCTCTCTCTCTTTCTCTCTCACTCTCAGTTCTAGGGTTCACGCCTCCATTTATCGAGAGCCTGCACGTGCAGGCCCAACGTCGTACGAAATTTGAATTAAAACATTTTTAAGGACTAAAAAATAAATTGGACGCGGCATACCTGGACGTCGTACACGCACAGTGGGAGTGAACGATCAATCGCATGGACGTAGAGAGGGAAGCATTTTATGGGATGTCCGCATAAGCCATCCGCAGATCCGCTCCTTGACAGCGCGAATTCCGATGCGGCTCGCGGTCAACTTGTATACCTTCCATTACGTAGGAAAAAATATTAATAATAATTAAAAGGATTTTTTACTTCTAAAATCTGTATTAAATGCCTTTAAATTCGATAAAATTGGTTAGCGCGTCTGCTTGGATCAACTCATGGGGCAGTAATTTTAATTAAAAATTATAAATAAATAAATAAAAGAATTTTAAAAGAAAAATTTAAAAGACCTTTCCCATTTTTTTTTTAAACTGCTAAATCATTAAAGTCAAATGACTCAAAAATAATTACATAACAATTCGAATCAAAATTATTATAAAATTAACTTTTACTTAAAATATAAATTTAAATATATAAATGCATTTAAGATATAAATAAACTTTAACTGTCCTTTTGAAAGTGACCAACCGCACATGATCAATGCACTATAATTTCACTGAATATTTTATGATTAATATATAAAACATATAATGCCCCATCAAATTATTCTTTCAGGAACTATAGAAACGCCCAGCTATTGGTTATCCTACTCTTTAAGGACAAAAAGTTTATGCACAGTATATACATTCTTCGAAAACATGAAATCAATCAATAATTGATTGCCTTCTTACAACATATCTACAAATTCCATCTTGTTGAATCAATAGCTTCCTGACGAGTTGTAGGATTCCTTTTCTTTTTCTTCTGAATAATATCTTGCTGCATAATGTAAGTCTCGAGTCGATAAGCATTACTCCAACCGACTAGTGCTGATCTTGTCATCAATCTGAGGTATTAGAGAAACAAGGTGGGGCAATGGCAAGCTTCATCTTGGAGTTCGAAGTCTTTTTATCTTTCTTGTGCATGGCAAGCTGAATCTTTTCGTGTTCTGCTTCTCTCTGGGCTCTTTTCCTTTCTAGCTCTTGTTGTTTGGAGTTCTCCTCGTGTGCGTGCTCAAACATTCTTGTGAAGTTGAAAAGTGTAGAGATGACTATATTAAACAAATCAATGATTATTAGATAGGATTAAGTTTAAAATGTTCCAGGTGACAATGTAGCAGTAAATTAATAAAGTAGTTTGCTGTATAATACGGTACGTGAAGAGATAAAAAGGAGAGAGAGAGAGAAGCCATCACATGAAATCCAAGTTCAGGATTAAAGGTCGACCTTGCTCAAACGAACAACGTGCAGGATCTTCACCAAAATATTGAACCAATGCATCTGCATTTCTATTCTGAAAAGAAAACAACGATTTTCCAGAGCTAATATAAGTTATATGTAAATATGAAAAACTATCATATAACATTGAAGACTTACGACTATGGTATAAAGTGAGGTAAGGGATCTCACTTCAGCTTCAGCAACAACGAGAAACCTCTTCAAATTCTATAACAATAGTTTCATAGGTTAGCAAAAAAAGCTTTCAAGAAATCAGGTAGGTCTTCAACATGACAAAAGACTTGTATAATAATGCTATTATATATCATGCAGCCAAATGGAAAGCAAAAGTGCTTACTGCTAGCATTCACTTGATTTACAATAAGGCTCAAATGTCTGGTTTTGATGAAAGGAAAAAGAGCAATTTTAATTCGGAGTCACAAACCTAAAGCAATGAGGTTGTAATCTTCCTGATAAGGAAGCAAGGTGCACAAGCAAAGGATTTGTCATTTGGTCAATTGATTGTTCCAAAGGTGGAATATATTGTAGTTTAAAAGCTTGGTTGCATGAGCCCATGCAACCAGGAAATAGTCACATGAAATACCAAGGAATTCTATGAAATATGCATGATATGCCAATAAACATTCATGGAAATGTGCATATTCTAAAATCAAAATGAAAGTTGCATAATATAAAAGAACAGAGATCCCAAATCTATAAATAAAGCTATGTGCAAGTTAGGAGGTGTTGATACATGTGGCATTTAAGGAGAAAGTACTCATATAGAGATTAAAATTTTATTAAAAACTGAGATTGAACGAAGAAGTGGATCAGAATCTCTTTTCTAGACCCAACAATAATTTAGTCTCTGAAAATAGGCTAAGTTTTCTAAAAATACTGAAATAAAAATACTACAATTCTAAAAATATACTAGACCATTATCTGATTTATTTTGCGGACTAATTGATTTCTAAAATGATCCATTATCATTTGTATCATTCTCCTTAACCAAACAATAGGATCCATTATTATTTATTTCTAAATAAGAGAGTTCCCAAATTATATATAAAGCTATATACTCTGAGTAGGAATGAATGACAATCAGACGGGGTGAGGTAGAATTTCCATTTCCATCCTTGTCCCATATACGAAGTGGGGTAGCGCAGGAAAAGGATTTTTTTTATATCACAAAACCTTAACAGAAAAGATCCAAAACATTCAACACATTCAACATTGGATCAACTCTAAAACATCAAAATCAAATCCAATTTAAGCCCAGCTTCAACCCAACACAAACCAAAGATGATCTACACCTAATCTAACCATTAATTAGCCAATCTAATATCAACCAAATTTAAGATTATCACAAGGTCGCAGCTTCTAAATATCCCACAATTCAGTCTTCAATATATCCCTAATATGTATAATTATCCCTACTTCTTCTCAATTAAACCTTGAAATGTACAAAGTGTTATCCTCATTCATTGGCTATCTTATTAATTGTGTTCATTGAATGGTAAAATGTATTCTTCTGTGTCTTAATCCTTAGATAATTATTTTTCTCAATGACTCAGAGAGTTTATGATTGTCTGTTTTGTTCTTGAATCAACTTGGACTTAGATATGACAATTAATCCTACATTCACATACTTCTATGCATCATTGCATCTTACTGCCCAATTTATTTCCTTAACTAATTTTAGCCTTTCTTTTCATGAATTTATCTTGACTTTGTCCTCTTCTAACAAACTTTTATCTCCTCTAAAAGTGATAATCAAGTGTCCATATATGTTTCAAGTAATCCGGTGTTCATGACTACACTAAAGAAATTGAAGTTGATTGCTATTTGTATGAGATGTTATGCCCAAGAAGATCAACATCGTCTATTTTTCTCAAAGTATATTATATTTTTACTAAGTCATTTAATGAGAATTGATTATTTTGTGTGTGTATAACATGCTGAACATGGAACATGACTATGCACTAAATTGGATTCTCTGTAAGATGAATGTATTCCCATCATGATGTATGGCAAACATAAGGAAAACATTCCTAACTAGGCAGATATTTCACATTCCACTAGAAGGTTGCCTTCCATCAACTGCATTTTCCTGTAGTTATAGTGTTTCTTTCTAGTGAACACATTGCATATATGAACAGATTGTATGAGCAAGTTCATTCTTGCATTTTAGTTTCTTCGTATTAAAAGGAAAATTAATTTTAACGGATTAATGGTTGATTGGAAAAAAAAAAAATCAAGAAAACATTGGATACAGGATAATGAGACTATGGAAACCAGTATGCAAATAAATACCTCACAAAATGTTTCTGATACAGGGGGGCCATCATTGTTAGAGGATATTAATTCTTGTTCAACGTTCTTCACTCCTTTACTTATGGCCTGCATTTCTTCAGCCAAAATCTTGAACTCTAACTATATATGGTCATATTGTTCATTGTTAAAATTAAATGAAATATAATGTGATCATACAAAGAAAGTCAATTGAGATTTGAGAACCTTTGATGCAGCTTCTACGAAAACAAAATTTTTGTGAAAATCAAGAACTTCTGGAAGCTTCTCTGCAAGAACCTGTATAAAAATGTAACAGGTTAAGATCTAATTTGGCTGCACTTTACTAGTAGCCTAATACCATTTTATACGACAGTTAGAACCTAGATCAGCATGCTTCTAAATTCTAATAACATTGATTAGCAAAGTTAAAAGTGCATATAATAGGAGGAATATTCCATGGAAGCTGACTGTGGAGTTGAAGCAGCAAGGCCACATGCAGATGCCAAAGGATCACGAATGGAGTAACAAGAAAGTGAAGTGGAAAGCAATACTGCCTCCTTTAGGGAGTCATATCTCCTTCACAGATGCAGTGACGGACAATACTTAGGGCATTGTAGGCACAACCAATAAGGACCCTTGAGAGGATGAAGAAAGTCACCTAATGAATGCAATGCTCGAAAATCAACCAGTGATTACCTTGCCAAAGGGATACCCTATCTCAGCTTGGGCCCAGTGGTGTTCTTCTAGAGTTCTTGAGAGAAATATCAATTATAGTGCCTTAAGAATAGGCTAGCAGCGCTAAGGAAACCAAAGGCTTATTTTTCGCTCATTGAAATTAGACATAACTTTTTCATTGTTGAACTTTCAAGCATAGATATTCTTCTCGATGGCCCAAGGCCAATCTTAGATCATCATATCTCAGTTTAGAAGTGGTCCCCCAATTTCTTGCCAAGCATAATTATGATCAACAAGGTGGCAATGTGGATTAAAACTCCAAAACTCCCATATGAGTACCTCAATGATAGCTGCCTCCAACTGGTTGGTGACATAAGACAATTCACACTGATGAATTTACTAGAAATCTTTCACGAGGAACATATGAGCATTTGTGCATGGAAGTGAATCATAGTAAGAGCCTTATCTCTCCTTCTAGCTAGGGAAGAGATCTTACAGACTATGAAAGTTACACTTATTGTGCTTCAACTGCAGTAAAATCAAGCCTATTATAGATGTTTGTATTTCCACTAAATCTGAGAAAAGGTATTTCCTATCCTGAGCCTGTAGGGAAAACCCACCGCACCACAGTGATGTAGGGCACACAACTCAAACACTCATGATAACTCGAAGGATCTTGAATCACTGAGACCGATCAGTCCCACACTGTATCCCACGTTAGGGATGGGATA
Source organism: Kaempferia elegans (assembly GCA_037974815.1). Classification (NCBI taxonomy): domain Eukaryota; kingdom Viridiplantae; phylum Streptophyta; class Magnoliopsida; order Zingiberales; family Zingiberaceae; genus Kaempferia; species Kaempferia elegans. The sequence goes on from JBBPFQ010797708.1 coordinate 9,764, forward strand.
TGACACTAGAAAGGATCTAATCAACGTTGACTCCACCAGACATAATTTTCCTTCACAGTGGTTGTGTGAGTCTTGTGGTGATGGTTGATAATTAACTTTAGCTACGAGTTCTCGAGGTTTCTAGTTGGATAGTTGGAAGGTACTTTTAATCCTTCCCAATCTTCCTAATTTTTTCTCTGGAGGTGCTTTCTTGGAATTGAAGGGGCTGGTGAGTCTTCTTCTTGAAGAACTGTGATGGATCTTATTAGATTGCATCACCCAGGTATTATCATTCTTTCTTCAGGATATTAGAATTAGCAACACCAAGTCATTGAACTAGAAAGAGGAATTTCTAGTTTCGAGAAGTTTCATGTAAGTCATCTGACTTTTGTGGAGGCATTTGGATATGGATTTACACAAGCCACTAACCAATCAAGGGGAGGAAGCTTCAAGATTCTCTTAAAACTACTGCTATGAATATATCTGGTCCTTGGCTAGTTTTGGGGACTTTAACGAAATTAGTGATTCGTTTGATAGAAAAGCTAGGGGTTCATAAATAATTGGTGTGTCCTTGCTTACCTACTGTCACTTGATGATTGTGGACTTTTTGGTGTCAACATCTTAGGTCCCCACTTCACCAAGAGGGGGAGTGGCAAGCGCAATGATATGGACAGACTTTAAAAAAAAAAACTAGGATATTTCAGTTTTCATTCTACCTAGAGAATGACATTCTCAGAGGGCTTGGCATTGACCCTTCAAATTCACGATGGCTTGGCAATTTCATGCTAACTTCAGCAGAGGCCTATCTTTTGGGTGGTTGGTAACCATAACCGGAAGGAAAGACAACCATCCAAAGGAAATATGCTTACTTGGAATAAGTAGGTCCTTGGGAATATTCATTACTGAAAAGGTGTTTAGCCAGACTCAAAGGTATTCAATCCGGTTACTCCCTAGGGAGCCTTTGACATTACACAATTTGTAATGTGAGGACCAGTGTAGTTATTAGTCAACATGTTGACTCAATAGGAGCTAGAAAAGAAGAGATTTGTGACCATACTCTTGTGCATATTGAGTGTCGGATATAAAGGTTATAACTACCAGTTGAGGAAATATTTGGGCTTCAAAAGAATCTGATGGCTGCCTTTCAAGTTAGCCTATGGCCCATACTTCAAGGGAATACTAGACTAATGTGCATTGACCCAACTGTTGGACATATTTGTAATCTTTTGATATTTTCTTCCCACAGAATCAGAGTATATTTTTTTCTTTTTCCCATAATAAACAATGCAACTCTAACACCAGCATCATGTGGGTCATCTAAGGAGTCAATTACTAGAACAGGGTCAAAATCTAAACATTCAACTAAAAAAGATTACATAATATTTTTCAAACAGCTTCATGCAAAAAAACTAAACTATGGCTATCTCCCAAATCATTCAATCTTTGATTGGAACTGTGCAAGTCAGCCTTCCTAATGTTTGTTGTCTAGTTCTATCAAAATCTAGTATCAACGACTCATATTTGACTGGGCATGCTCATGGTAATCAATATCGCCTACCTTATAACTATTATACCTTGAATGGTATACAGCTTTTCCCACAAGATGTTAATAAGCTTGTGTGAAACAACAGAAATTGAATCGGCAATAAAGAGCAAATACAACTTTGCTTCTAAATTTATTTTATAAATTATAATTTGTAAGAAAATGTTAAGAAGGTATATAATCACAAGGAAAGAGAAAAAGACACCTTGCATAGGTAATGCATAAGAGTCATTTTATTGTTGCGCGCACGAATATCACTAAGCTTCAGGAGGCTATCCAACCTAAATCCAATGGCAGAGCCTGTAAAAGAAGGAAAGCTATCCAAATTCAGTTTCTAGGCATGTTGCAGGAGATGACATCAGCAGATTTACCAAGCCAATCTAGTCCCAGACAAGTAACATACATAATTTTTAAAAAACCAAGACTGTTATTGTGGACATGCGTCAAAGCATAGTCTTGATGCAGAAAACCAAAATGAAAAATGATATCTCAGAAGAACAACGTGCTTGATAAAACAAGGAAATGATGGAAAACTTAGACTAAACAGAATAGAGTCATAGGATCCTAAATGACCCTTCATGTGTTTGGGCAGGCAGATAACCATGTTGTAGCAGGTATGCCATTCATGCTGGCCCAGAAACGGTCCACTTAACAATTTTTATCTTCAATCTACATTGCAAATTTGTTTTTATAGATTGTGATGTGGCGGATAGGGAAACCTACACATGGCAAGGCCGAGTCAGAAGTCAAGTCAACGGGTCAAGAATCAAGCAAAGGCGTAGGTCAAAGTGGTCAACCACTCCTCCTATTTGGTCACCCGACCTCTCCAACTCAGTTCACTAGATTCCTTCAGCTCACAAGACTCCTTCAGTTCGGTCAATTGATTCCTTCAGCTCAATCATATAACCTCTCCGACTCAGTTCACCCAATTCTTACTACTCGGTCACCAATCTTCTCCGACTTGGTTCACTCGACTGAGACTCCCTCCTATTTGGTCATTCGACCCTCCAACTCAGTTCACCGGACTCCTTCAACTCGGACAACTGATTCCTTTAGTTCGGTCATCTGACCTCTCCGACTTGGTTCACCGGACTCCTTCAGTTCGATCACCCTCGGTTGAGACATACATCCTATGTGACTTACCGTATCATTTTTTCCGAAGAATGTAGATAACATAGTTGTTTATCCCGGAAGATGTGGTCAACGTAGCCGTTTCTCTAGGAAGACGTAGGCAAACGCGTGGGTAACATAAGCGTAGGGTCCAAAAACCAAATGTTTAATTAAGAAGATTTAATTGGCTAATTCAGATTTAATCGATCAATTTGAATGGATAGATTTAGGTAAGTTTAATTTAGTTATTTTGGAATTCGGACTAATTAAGTAAATTGGTGGATGGAGAAATTATGTAACATACAAAAAAAAATCCGAAGTGTATATATATATATATATATAAAGGGGAATTTAATTAAGAATTAGAGAATTAAAAATTTTACATAAAAATTTAAAAGATCCATGGACATAAATGATTAATAGATGTAAAACTTATATTGTTATAGAGATAAGATAGGACTTAGCCATGATATCCGAATTTTTTTAATATAAATTCTAAATGGGGATAAAACTTAATAAGAATCCGATACTAAGGAAGAGATAAAAGGGAGGACTTAGCAATTTTATTCGGGATTTAAAGCCTTAGCTTGCCGCTG
>JBBPFQ010798125.1:0-12989 GCA_037974815.1 Kaempferia elegans
AAAACAAAAAAAATAGTGAACCCCTAATTATTGAACATTATGTGCTGTTTCTTAATAATAATTTATTATAAAAATAATTAGAATTTATTATAATAGTTTAATTTTGTTAATCTTTACTTAAAGATATTTTTTTAAAAAAAATAGGCCCTGCTGGAGGGAGGTGGGCCGGCTCTACTTATCTCTCTACTCTCTAGCTTCTCTTCTCGTCACTGCTATTCTTCACTTCTTTCCTTTCGATTTAATTCCCATTTCCATCATCTCAAATAAACACAAGCCATTTGCGTCTTTTGCGCGGGGATCACGGGCTTCCGTGTGGGGCACGAGCCATACTCCACTCTGATAGGTTCGACAACAACGACTCATCAGCAAACTCCTTTTCTGACCTACACATTTTCTCCACGCGTAAATCTCCGACGGGAGCCGCATAGGGAGACGAAGGATGCACGGGCTCGGTGCCCAAGTTGAAACACGGGATGCTCACCGGTACGTCCTCAGGCTCCATGAACTCCTCCGACAGCAGACTTCCATTTCCGCCCCTAGTTAATTGCCACGTAGAGTCTAGGCCGCTGTGGGACCCGCTACAGGGTCAATCCAATCATCTCCTCCGGAAAGCGAGCAAGAGGCCGAACGGTGCGTCGATTTTTGGAAGAGGAGAAGAAAGAGGGCGATTTCAGTTTCAGATTCGTCGTTACGATCCAATCATCTCCTCCGGAAATCCGATCTCCGATAGTCGCGAATGATCTACATTTTCTGTCATTTTTTTTTTTTCTCTTTTGACACCGCTTCTTGTTTCTCTATCGGCAAAGATCGCGAGCCCTTCTGGTATAAATCGTGGGGTTTTTTTTCTTCTTGTTTTCTTACATTTTCTTGCATGGTATTGTGTGTGTTGACGAAAATATTCCCACTTCAGTCTCGGCGTTCACAATTTATTGGATTTTAGGGTAGGGTATAAGATAGGGCGTATTCGGCGATTGCGCAGCTATGCTGATCTCAGATGTTGGGATAGCATTTTATCTTTGTTTCTGTTGTTGTGCGTGGCTTAGGGACTGCGCCATGGCGGATGAGCGCATGAAGGCGGTGGTTGACGAAGATGAAGTTGAGGATGGTGGTCGGGAAGTTGGGTTGCAGGCATCGGGCGAGCACGAGGAGGAACATGATGAATTAGAGCTCAGCCTGTCACTGACCCATCGGGAATGGAATGTAGGATTTACAAGTGGTGGGCCTGCAAGAAACACATCTGCATCGTCAGAGCAGGGTTCTGGGAGCTCCCATGATGTCAAGAGGTCAGGACGTGTCAGGCAATTGGATAATGGAGAATGGGAGAAGAATTGTGGAGAGGGGGGTGACCCTAGAGAAAGTTTGATTGAGATGGGAGCAACATTGGACAAGGATAAGGATGCTCAGCACAAGCGGCCTACAGTCTTTTCTGACCAACGGTAATATTTTTAGTGCCTCATCTCTTTCCACGAACATATTTCAAGATTTTTTTTTCGTTCTTGCTGATCAAAATACCATTTTCTTGCTTGTTGAATTTTTGGTTCAAAGTATGTGCTGGTCTAGTTTTGGCCTATTAATTTTTTTTTCCAACTTGAATTTTGTTACTTATTGGCTATTGCAATGGTTATATTATTTCATCATAATTTGTTGGGACTGACAATAAATTTGAGTTCATCGAATGTTTCATCTAACATTTAGTGTTGGATGATGGGAATAAGCATGTTCCTATGAAAATGCACATAGTTGGGTTGCTATCTGTCATCCATCTTAATCATAGTCATGTAATTGATATAGAACATAGCTCCTTACATTTGCCACCATGATTATATAGTTGCAATGAATATGCGTTAGGGATTAGTATAGAAACATTTGATTTGTTTGGAAATGGATTGATAGAGTTTAAACCAGCTACCTTTGGGTTTTTATTTGTATGCCCAGTTATATTTGTCATGTCTACATGATGGGTTGTCTACCACTGCAGTCTACTTTTTTTTAGCAATATCATGTTTGGATTTGTTGTCATAATGTTTGCTGCCTTGTGTTGTTGTTATACTTCAACTTTTAATTCGTCAAACACGGTTTCCTTTTTCACTCCTTCCCCCTGATTCTCTTTTTCTTTGCTCAGTGAAGTGCCCACCTCTTCTACTGAACCAGTTGTACCAGCTGCTGCTATTGATTTTATGACACTAAGTTCATCATATCAACCTGAAGAAATGAAAGGTCAGTGCTCCAGCACTCTACCAGATGATGGAAATAACAAATCCGATGGTGGGGTTGCTTATGGGGTTATCTCAGGTACTAGAAATACTGAGGATGTGGAGTTCAGGATGGATCTTTCAGATGATCTACTGCATCTGGTATGTCTTGGACTTGCTTTCAATATTCTTCTTTACTAATCAGTAATCATTTACTTGAAACCTTGAACTTGCATTCATTATAAGTGGGATATGCTTTGCAGGTGTTCTCTTTCCTAGGACAAAAAGATTTGTGTAGAGCTGGGTCTACATGTAGGCAGTGGTTGGTAGCTAGAGATGTAGCAGGTCTTTTTGAGACGTTACAGTCGGATCTTACAACACGTTCCTTCCGGGGGACAATCTATCATTAGCACAATAGTTTAGTAAATTCATTCATTGAACATTTATCATAGTTTGAACGCTGACCAACAACCTAACGCAACCCTCCTCCTCCTTTATCTGAGCTTTGGACCGGCCATGATTGGCCGGAGTTGCATCAATTAGCATGGAAGTTGCAAAGAATAGAAGGAAAACAAACAACAATCAATTAATGAAATACAAAAATATTCAAATTAATTTGAACATTACTAGTAATGTAGCCTTGCATAGGGCTTAATGGCATAGTAATGTGAGGATGAAAGTTGTTGTAAGAAGTGATGCACAAGAAATCAAGTACCATGTCGAGCATAAAACATTTCGCTCCAATAAATTACCAAAATTCCATACTGCTCAGCCTCAAGACAATATCTCCTATGCCTTATCAAATATGTCGGCGAGCATTATTTCATGTTAGCACTTGATGACATGCTAAAAATAGAGATAATGTTCTTCTTTTTACTGTGTCTATATAAGATAATCTCAAAATCGTAGCAAACATTGAACTATATAGTTGTTTAATTTTTTCTTTTTTTTTTTCTTCATCTCTTTCCTCCTTTCGCCTCTAATTTATTACCAACACCATAAATCAACAGTATCCTTCTTGTCAAGGACCAAAATACTGGCATGGTTTGAAATTTCAAACCTTGCTGCAGGAACTTATACATGATCCAATAATAACAACATTATCAACATCTTATACCACAAGCTGTTAGTACCAACTATTTTGGAATTTGAATATGCAAGGCTATATCACTAACAACATTTAGGCTTCTTATTTAAGAAGACCCAATGCATTATCATGCAAAATTCATGATGTTATTACTGATATATGGTAATCTAGCCATTATGTTGAGCATTTCGTTTTGGCATGTTTGAAAGGCTTGATTGAGTTCATGACTTTCATTTCTGAAATCTTTATAATATCTTTCAAACTCTGGTAATTATCTGAAGTGTTTTAATTTGAAGTTTTAGATGCATATTATCCATTTTCATCCATCATAACTTTGACTAGGTTTTTTTTTTGTTTTGATGTTATGCTGTAAATTATGCTGAAAAATAATTGTTTTGTTTATGCCTTTATTCTTTGATGGTTTCATTTTGTCCAGAGCTTAATTATAATCAATATCAAAAGTTATACTCTAGTCTCTCTATCCTTGGATGGGTGTCATGCCATCACTACCCTTGAACTGTCGTGTCCAAATCTTCAAGAAATAAATCTTGATGGTTGTGATCACCTTGAAAAAGCTTCATTTAGTCCGGTATGTGGCCATAATAGACTCGATAATTTATGTTCTTATAATAACTTTTATCAAGTTTTCTACTAACAAGGAATTTTCTTTGTAATTAGATCATTTTTAGCAAAATTTTTCAGGTTTGCTATTGTAATTTCCAGTTTATTTTTCCTTTTTGTGTAGCTTATTGAAGTTTTTGAATTTTTTTTGTGTATGTTTAAATGATACATTTTCTATCCTGTATTGTATATATTGTAAACTAAAAGTTAAATAAGACCGTGTTCTTTTTATGAAGAGAGTATAATATCTTTTTAGGGAAGTCTTTAGGATCCACGAATTTAAATCATTAATAGAGTAAATTCTCTGTTTCAAGCTCTATTAAAATTTAATTTTGAACATCCTTGAGCGAGAGCAAGGTGGACTGATTAGTTAAATGCTAGATTGATTATTCTGATATCTATTTTGGTCTTCTTATTAAGTCTTGTAACTCATATGCTGAACAACTGCATAGTTAGGCGGCTGTTAAAATCTTGCAGCAATGACAATTTTATCATTACATTGTTGGAAACTAATGCTGATTAATTGTTTTGGTAATTTATTTGGTCTTGTTGATGAAATATCATAGTTATTTAAGGCGTGAGGTGCCAAAAGCGCATAGGTGCTATGGGGCATCACATGCACAATGCAAGGTGAGGCACATGCCTTACTCTAGGTATAAATTTTTACAATTCAAATATATATATTCTGTCAAAATATTTCACTAACAAAACTATAGTCCATAAAATATTAATTAATAATGTAAATATAAAATTCAATAGCAAATAAATACGGTATGCGCATAATTCAAATTTAAAAAAAAATCAAATATCTAAATCATCAAAATCTCATCATCTTCCTCAATCATATCATTATCACTAGATGTTTCAGATTTGTATAATTGAATCTTCATCGGCTCCCTCAAGATTGATTTCTTCTTCCTCTTCAAGAAGGCACACGTTTAAGGTTCACAGGCACATAAGGCTCACCTAGCTACGCCTTGAACCTAGGCGCAGCAAGGTGAGTGCCTTTAATAACTGAAATATTAAGCTCATTCTGAGCAATTGTGTGGTTATTAAGTTGCTTAAATCTGCATGGTTGACTTTCTTAAGGCAATATCTGTTGTTTTCAGTTTGATGCGTTGCAACTTTTGGGTGATTGCCACCGATTACCTTTCTGAAATTTTCAGTAAATATGGATTTTTGGTATAAAACGGTTTTTAAGTATCTTTTGAGCAAATTCAGTCATCTTTTATATGTCTACACCACAACTCCTTTCATATTCCTTGATATCAATCGTGACTGTTGTTTAGGTTGGCCTTGAATTGCTTGATTTGGGTGTCTGTCCACGATTAAGTGTTCTGAAGATTGAAGCGCCAAGCATGCTAGTGTTAGAGCTTAAGGGATGTGGCATACTGTCTGAGGTTTATATTAGTTGTCCTTGTTTGAAGTCCTTGGATGCTTCCTTCTGCAGGTTATTTACTGTCATTTCTTCTCTGGGAATGTTTTTATTTTCTTTTAGATGAACTTAATAACTTTTGTCTGTTTTGCAGGAACTTAAGTGATGAATCATTGTCTAGAACAGCTAGTTCTTGCAGGCAGATTGGATCTTTGGTCCTTCCGTTATGCCGATCTGTTGCATTTGATGGACTATCTTCCTTGCATTTGCTTCAACATCTGGTTCTACTGGATCTGTCCTATACCTTTGTGACAGACTTACAACCTGTTTTTGACAATTGTTTTAAGTTGGTGGTAAGTTTATATTTTATGTTTTCTCTTAAGCTTGTATCTTCTTTATTTGGATTCATATTTGTGATTTTGATCTGAGCTGTTGGCATTCGTTCATGCTGGTTTCCTTGAATATAGCTGATAAAATTTCAAATTGGCGACCTGTTTAAATTGTGCACCATCTGAGATTTACTCTAAGCTGTATTATGTGCAAGATGTATCAGATTTAGTGGAGAATGATATAAATTGATTCAGATGAAACAAATGTTTGAATATCTAAGATATTTTTATATGCAAGTATATTTTCTATTTTCCCTCATTTAGGCTTATGCTTATAAATCCAGTTATATGCTTGGGAAAAAATGATACTGTTTTATTGACCTTTGGGATTTTAGCATGCAGATCTTAAGGCTCTCTGCGTGCAAGTACCTCACAGATTCCTCCTTGGGCGCCCTTTATAAGGAGAGTGCACTTCCAGCCCTATGCAAATTAGATCTGTCATTCTCATCTGTTGTGCAGCTTGATATACTAAATATTCTCACTTACTGTACAAATTTGGCTCATCTGAATTTGAATGGCTGTGCAAATATGCATCAACTTGTCTGGAACAGAAGTTATTGCAATTTATCCCAAAAATCTGTCAATGTCTGTTCACCTTCCACATTGAAAGACAATGAGAAGGATGTCTACCTGGAGACTGGCCATCTACTTGAAATTTTGAACTGCACTGGTTGTCCAAACATTACAAAAGCCCTTATTTCTTCAAGTGCCAATTGTTTTTATTTAGCAAAAATAAACCTTAATTTATCTATAAATCTGAAGGAGGTAGATTTGGCATGTGGAAGCCTTTGTATGTTAAACATAAGGTAATATTTATCTTGAATAGTTTCCACTAGCAATAAACTTTTGCGCTCTCTCTCTCTATACCTTACGCACCGTGCACTTTTTGTTTAGCTATTGTAATTCCCTGAAGTTCTTGAGGCTCAAGTGTCCAAGGCTAAACAATCTCTGGCTTCTGGTAAATGACTGCTTGTGATTATGAATTTGCTTGTAATATTTCTTCAATTATCAAAAACTCTGTTGTATTTTCCTTTAAACTTCCTGTCCTCATCTCATCTATATTATATTTTTGCAAAGAAGCATGATATTTTGAGGGAGGATTTTTTTTAGCTTTTTGTTTTGGAAAATATCCTCATATTTCCAACGAGTGGTAAACTGAGTCTATGAATTTCTGATGGCATTTAACAATATTGAAACTTGGGGGACATTTTGCACAGAAAGGTGGGAGGGAGTGTGAACTTTCCCTTGTATTCAAGTGCTTTTTTTGCTACACTATTTTGTTCTAGTTAGTTGTTATATTTTTGTATTTTAATTTTCTCCTCTAATGCCAATATTCCAAAAGATATATCTTGTGTAAAATTCAATTGGCCATTTATTAAGGTAACATATGGGATTTTGTTAAACAAGATGCTCTATATCCTTACATCATTGTCGGATAAGAATCAATTTTATAAATGCCTTCATGAAAATTGGTATTGTATGCTTCTTTTTCACTTAGTCTTGTTCTGCTTTCATAATTTATTTTTAACCACAGGCTTGCAGCAAGCTAGCTGAAGAAGAGTTAGAAACTGCCATTTCTCAGTGTCCCAGCCTGGAAATTATGAACATCGACTATTGTCCTTAAGGTTAGATATCATATCTGCATCTTGCTAGATTATTAGATATCATATCTACAACATGGAATATTTTTTTCATTGGCTCAATTTACAAATAGAAAATGGCATTTGATAAAGTTATACATTTCCGTTCATATAAGCAGGTAGTTGTGATTTGGTATCTACATTTTCGTAAGCACCACAATATTGATTGGATTGCCCTAGTAAAATAAACCAATCATCAGACCTGTAATAGTGAGATGCCTTTGGGCAGCGGTAGGCTAAAACGAAATGCAATTATGGTGTGCTACACAATGTACATAGAAAATTATTGATAAGACATTGGTGTGAAGAGAGAGAATCACAGCCTCTCTCCCGCTTGATTTCCTTGCCTAGTCTCCTCGTGCCACTTTCCCATCGTCAAGCCTCCCTTCTAAATCTTGCATTGCAGCATCTTTGTCCAAATCTGAAGCAACACATTCTCCTCATCGTGTCAGGAAGCTGAGCACCATTGACATATCCTTCCAATGAAGAAGATTCCGTTCCAACCGGGGACAAGTATTTGTAACCTCCCCTCCCTGCACTTCTTCTGCACTGCATCACAGTCAATTCTGTTGCCATTTTCTATGCGAGTTCTTCTCCAATGAACTAGAATACTAGATCTTTTCTATCCCTTTCTGATTCAATTTTGGTTGCCATTGCCATGCGAGTTCTTCTCCAGCAAACTAGATCTTTTCTTTCCCTTTCTGATTCAATTTTTGGTTGTACTCTCTTTTCAGCAAGCTTTGTGAGTTCTTGTCCCCAGTGCCACACTAAACTTCACCCATACCATCCTCCTTTGCCCTTCTCAAGATTGGTGTCAACTCTACAAGAGAAACCCATTGCACGTGAGGTCTTAACCAATGTGGTGCTTGATACAAACCCATTCTCTATTTTTAAGGTTCTCCAGATATCAGTCCCTCCATACTTATTTCAGTGAGCAGACAAGAGCACAAATCTGTTCTCAGCCCCAGACCAGCACTAGACCACTACTAACAGATAAGAGTCCTGCTGCTTGTTTCTTTCATCAAGATCTCAATCTTTCTGTCTTTCTCTCCATTGGATTTTTTTACAATTGATCTGTGTCTTCCAGATCTTCTTTCAGCATTTCCTGATTTCATCCTGGCTTCAGTATTTCTAGGTTTCTTCCTGACTCTCAGTTCAATTATAGCTGCAAGTTCTTACTTCCACTTCTCAGTAGCATCTTCATGCTTCTTCACAATCCTTCATCAGATATTCTTGTGTCTTTCCCTTTCTATGCTGGCAGTGTTACATCACACGAGATGCAATCTTCCCAGCTTACACCTGTGAAGACCTGAATATTTCATTTTCCTTACTGCACTCGTACATAGAAAACATCTCGGTCTCAATTTGCTTTGTTCAGTAAAGAGTTGAGTTTTGCTTTCCATTTTTTTCCCTTGACTACCCTATACCCTTGTTGATTATTTCCTTCTCTTCAAATTTTTGCTTCCTATCACATGCACTGTTGTAGGAAGTCCAGTTGAGGAGTTTTTGGAGTCTTTCTTCACTGGATGATAAGCTGATTTGATATGCTTGTAGGCCCTGTTAACTTTCGAAAGTTTGGTTTCGTTTCTGCTTGCAAAAAGTGTTCCTCTTTTCATCCGGGTCATGTCAGTCTGCACTTTTTAAGTTTATATAACAAGTAGGATATTAATAGTAGCTATGATCCAACGTTGGGGGATGGGAATGTTGTCCTTGAAAATCTTGTATAACACATGGTGTTTTTTGTGGCAGATACTTGCGAAGGATTTTGACAAATGGCATGCGATATGCCCGAGTCTCAAACGAATACAAAGCTACACATAGAAGCTGTTTCGCAGCAGGCAATCCTTCGAGTGCAGCTATAAAGGACAGCCACTTTGTGCCTTTTTTTTTAAGTTGTACATAATTTGAATGAGTGTTGTTTTTCGCTATTTGAGGCTATCAGATGCAGATGTACACTATCATGAATGCCTTGTAGCTTTACTCTACTTCCAAGCTGTTTGTTCATACCTTTCATCTTTTTCTATCTTTTTACCTGTAGAGAGGTAGGAAGAATAATATGTAGTAATGCGGTGAAAAGTTATAGTTCGTAGACACAATTGGAGAACCTTGTGAAAACTGAAACAGAAAGGTTGCCCTGGAAAATAAAACAATCAAGCGGTTACCTGCATGATCTTCCATCCTCCAGCTCTATACATGAAACACAGTTCAGATGCCTGATGATGCCTTAGTAAATATTTCAATGACTAATATTTTCAATATTTAATGCAATACAAGATTATGATTCAAGGTATTATTTAATAGAAAAGCACAATTTTTTTTTTAAAAGGCTTTCCAAAAAATGCAATTTTTTAAAATAAAGATATTTTAAAGATTCTCTAAGTAAATATGGCATTAGTACCTGTAATTTTTTAGGGTCTTAAATAGTGGTGCAAATGAAGTAGACTAGTATGAAAATATTAATATTGAGTTTGAGTTTTAAAAAAAAAAATGTGGTATTTAAATTCAATTCAAAGTTTGAAAATATAGATGATTATGGCTCAAGTTTGATTTGAAATGAAATTTAAGTTCGAGTTGTTAAATTTTGATTTGAGTAGAATTAAATCCTAGATTGAAATGAATTGAATTTAAATTATTCAAATGAGCATATTTATACTAAAATTATAAAAATAAATAAATGAAGTTAATTTGGCTAATAAATAATTTTTGAATAATTAAATAAAAATTTATATATTTGAATTTGATTTGAAAAAATTATCAAACACATTAAAGTTCCGTTTGAATTTAATAATTTTAAATATGAATTAAATATTTTTCTAACCATCAACACAAATCAAGAAGCTCAAATGTAATGTGTGGATGAGATTTGAAACCAAGACCGTCTCTTTTATCTACATTATGTTGTTTGTATCTATAATTCGTCGTCAACTAATTGTAGCACATACATCATTCACAAACAGATGTTAATTTTCACATCTAGATTTCTACATTTAGATAGATCCCAAATTTTCACATTTAGATCCCTGATACATATGAGTAAACTACTTGTAAACGAATGGTCCAATCGAACAGATAAAAATGCATCATTCACCTGAAGCTTTGAGGTTCATTCATTTACAGATATCTTTGACATACTATGGCTTTTGAAAGCTCCGTAGGTAAAAACTAATTAATTGGTCATGTTACGAAAACATGTACTCGATTTCCAAAATGAAACCCTACTTCGGAAACAAACTCACTCAAAAAAGTGCTTCCAACTTGGTAATCTCCGGGTCTGAAACTGCAGGCTCGTCACTTTGGTAGCTTGGGTTCATATAGGCATCTGCAATTGCCTTCCCTTGATCCAGCACCTTGGATGGTACAGTTTGCAAGAGGCTGCAGAGAGAAACTATATACCGTCAGAAAATTATGAGCCTGTTTCGTCTATTCTAATCTTTCTTATGTTCTGGATACAGGAGACTTTATCTCAGGGTGGTTGATGTAATTAAAATAGATCGCATGAGTTTTGAATTACTAGACACTAACAGTGCATGATGATGATGTGGGAGTGGTTAACATTAGTTATGAAGAACTTATTACATAGAAGCTGACGATTAAATGGATCCAGTGTCCAGCCACAAGTTGTTTTGGGAACAGTTCTATTAGATCGGAAGCAAATATGTGTTTAGTAATTTAGCATTACTAAATATAAGAAATTCTTCAGTACCTGTCCAAGGATCCCAAAACAATGTCGAGTTTTCCCTTCATGGATTCAGTGGAAGCTCTTGGATCATTTCTTATTGCATTCAACAAAAGTGAATCGAGATCCTCCAAGGCCCTGTAAATGAATAAAGTAAATTGATTTAGAAACCCAAGTGCTTTCATCTAGATACATATCTAGAAAAATTTAACCTTAGGCATTGCTCAACAGCATCGGAGGCTGCTTTTCCATTACCATCTTCGGTTGCATATTGTGCCACCTATAATTTCCAAGATCATGTACAATGCTAGAAGGAATCAATCTCAATAAAATTACAAGGTAAAACTCTCAAAAATGAAAAAATTTAGGCCAAAACAACTCTGACATCGAAAGGCAGTCAGAAACTACTAGCCACAGCAAGTTTGAGACCTGGAGAATATTAGAGAACGTTTGGTTTAAGTGATTTTCCTTTTCATTTTCTAGAATACCATATTTTTCCATTTCTTAGAAAATGACTTTTAGATATTTTATAATTTTTCAGAAAATATTATCAATTTTTTTTAGAAAATATATGTGAAAAATACAAACCAAACACTATTTTTTAGAAAATCACATTTTCTCATAAAATGAAAAAGAAAACACTCAAACCATATGCCCAGTTAATTTCCCCTTTCTTTCAGAAATCAAGTCAATCAAATGTCATCTAAAATTACCATAGTTAACAAGACTGGCAAACAAAATAGTACTGAGAGTCATATATTTGAAAGAGTTATCTAATAAATAAAGGTTGCTCATTTGATCCACTGAACTGGAATGTGTTGAACTGAAATTGCTTTTAAAAAGCCAAACAGAATGATAATTTTACTGAGACAGTAGTTTATCTGTTCAGTTTGGTTTAAACAACATAACTCTAAAAAGGATTCAGGTTACTATTATTATTAAATGCAAACAAATATTTAAATAACTAATGTATAAAATTCAAATCTTAAGAACAATATTTTCATTGGCTTGATTCAATTTGTACTTATCAAAAGTCAATCCAATCAAAATTGAAATTCCTTAAATCGAGGTGCACTTTTTTTTCATGAAACCAAGGTAAATTGAAAAGTTTGATTTAACCTGACTCGGAATTTTGGTTTGAATTATGAACTGCATAACAGACACCCATACTAAATTTAAAAAAAAAAACATATATAAATACTTACGGCTCGGATGTTAATGCGTAGAGAAGCTGCTGGGCCAGAACGCAACAAAGATCGACTTATGTCATAATTTGGCTGCTTGCTATCCAAGAATTTCTCTGTGTAGCAGAATAAGGAATTGCTCATCACAAAAGAAAATTTAAGAGCCTCCTTTATTCTTAGTCCAAAATAGAACAGTAGAGCAATGGTATGCGATAACAGTCTGATCATCCATATTAACTTGCATGCCACTTCAAGGGTGATTGAGAAAGTAAGCAACAAGCTCATGTCAGCCTTCACTTCTGCTACTCATCCTCTCTAGTGAATCCCCTGCCCTCTTTGTCACTCATCCTCTTTGCCCTATCCACCTCCACGGCCACTTCCCTCTCATCTTCTTTTCGCTCACTGCCCCCTCATCCTCTGTCCCATTATTGGGTAGGCCTAGATCTCTGGGAATAAGAAGATAACGAGGTTGGAGCAAACTGGAGAGAGTGTCCTACAAGTGGAGGATGTGATGGTTGACCAAGCAGAAAAAAAGGAAGCATCAGAAACATTTTTAGTATCACAGCCAAATGACATCAAATAATCTGTTATTCAACAACAACAACAACAACCAAGTCTTATCCCACTAGGTGAGATCGGCTATATGGATCCTTTTATATCATTGTGTTTTATCCCCTACTATATATCATTATCTATACTTAAATAAATTTTATCTTATTTTATTATTGCTAACTAAATCTTTTTTGGCCAACCTCTTCCTCGTTTGATGTGTGTGTTTGTCATAGTTTCGCATCGCCTAACTAAAGAGTCATCTAAGTACATGTT
>JBBPFQ010798228.1:0-12989 GCA_037974815.1 Kaempferia elegans
AACTCGCTGGCCGGCCCGCTCCGCCGCGCCGCCGCTGTGGTAGTCTCCGCGCCACGAGTAGTCAGCGGGAAGCCTCACTCTTGGGACGAGGCAGGGGCACGACACGTGCACCTGGTGCGGCGCCGCGAAGGCGACTGGGTAGTAGAACCAGCTCGGCTGCGGCTGCGGCGGCGGCGGAGGCGGGGGGTGAGGAGGAGGTGGGAGGAGGAGCGGCGGCGCGAAGGCCGAGGCGGTCCGATGTTGGTAGAAAGCAATGGGCGGCGGCGAGCGGTGGGGTTGGGCGGCGCGCTTCAGCTGCTGGCGCTCCCTCTTGTGGGCGTTCTGGTGGCCGCCCAGCGCCTGCGAGTTGGCGAAGTCACGGCGGCAGTACTGGCACCCGTACCTCCGCCGGTCTCCGCCGCCGGAGGAAGCGGAGACGTCAGCGGAATGAACATCGTTGGACTCGACGACGGGGAAGCCGAAGAGCTTGAGGCTCAAGCTCGCGGTGGCCTTGGAAGTTTTCTGCCGATGGATCTCCGACATGTTCTCGTCACTCGTCAGAGAGAGAGAGAGAGAGAGAGAGAATCTGATGAGTTTCTGCATTGGATCGAGTCTGAAGGTGTTTGTACTTAAAAAGTAGAGGCAAAGGCAATCTTTCAGACCTACGAAAAGTTGTAGAATATTTTAATGTAGATGCCTAATTTTGGAGGAAAAAAATATATATATCAGAAAAGTTTATTCCTATTTGACAATTCTTGATTGAAACCCTTTGACAGAACCTTTGCAAACACTATCAAATCTCTGTTTCAATGGTACTAAATCGATGTTCTTCTCATTCTTCTCCTTACCATCTTTCTCCATTGCATCTTGAGGTTGTACAATTTACTATTATGAGAAGATTCAGCACAGAGAACAAATTAAACTGAGTACATGGAATCAGAATCAAATCTTTCAGGATTTTTCTCAACCAGAAATGGACAAATATGGAGGTGTTTGATTGTCGAACATTTGAACATTTATTAAAAATTATCATCTGGTACGCACTTGATTCAGCAGTAGGAATCGAAAGGAATCCTTTTGTCCTCACCAATACTTATCTAGAGTCTCCCTCATTCAAACTCTTCAAAATTCAATATGCACACAAAGTAGCAACTTAGACGGACACAGCAGGAAAAAGCCTCATGTAAAACTCAACAAATCACGACCTTTACAAGGCTACTAGAAGAGTAGAACTCAATAAAACAACCAGCCATTCTGGATGACTTGGACTGTCATATGAGCATGCTTGAAAGCTGATAATTCCTACGTATTGTTGGTCTGCGGAATTTCAGGTGAGGTAATAGTAGTTTTGCTCACTATGCCTTTCCCAAAGTAGTCGGCAATGACGGAAAACCCATCTCTTGAATTCTTTAACTTCTGGAAAAACAAGTTCTGGTCCCTTGCATTTGTCTCCAAGTTCTTCTTGGTCTCCAGGATGGATCTGTATTCGGGTGCGCATTCTGGGCATTCCTTTTCGTTGTCCCCAAGACAACGAAGGTGAAATGAGTGCATGCACATAAAATGCACTGCTGGAATATCAAGGGTGAAGGTGCACGCTGTGCACTTGCTGAGTTGAAAAATCCTTGCATTTGTCCTGAGATCTTGTATTTCTTTCCTCATTGAAGCAGTGTCCTCCTGCATTATTCATCAAAACTAAGTAAATAAGAAATTGACGAACACTAACATTTGTTGAACAGACAACATAGACACTGACAACAAAAAATACATGCTAATTTATCATGCCAATATTTCATAAAGATAACAATCAAGCCATTGCAAGCATATAGAATAAGTTGTAAGTATATGGTATCTAGATAAAAGGTTCCATATGAGCAAACACAGAGGCACGCTAGATATAAGAAAATCAAGTTGCAAAAACTTATGAGATTAAACTTACCACTGAGAAGAACAATTAAAAAGATAGAATTCACGGCTATCATGGGCAAGATTTCGAGTTTGAAAAATAAAAACTTGTTATAAAATGTTTGGTTGTCAACCAAACCATGGGTTTCTTTGGGACAATAGAAAAAATGTAATTCTGAAGAGTCCCCCCCCCTTTTGTAGTAGAAGCTAGGCATTGTAGTAGAAGCTAGGCAGGTTCTATTTTCATAAATGCTTTTGATACTTCTAAAATATTGCCATAAGAAATATAATTAATTGAATTAGCAAACAACTTTTTATGCCAAAAATCACTCTTCAGTACCTTAAAAGATAATTTGCACTGTTCCAATAATTACCTCTCATATCAAATAAATGCAATATGCTCCTTTATCCAGTAGACACAGAGTGGTGATATACTTAAATTAGAAGTTAATATAGTTTCTCTTAGAAAATAAAAATAACCTAAATAAATTATTTCATTGTAATTGAATTAATAATCACTAAGATTTACTGCTTTAGTACCAAGTAATGACAATTTAACTGATACATGCCATGAACTTTTACAAATTTTACTGATACATGCAAAATTTTCGCAAAAGAATTTAACCCAAAGTTTTTTTCTAATCAACTTTTATCAAACACAATATCAGTTTTTCTATTTCCAATAACACTTACTTGGCAGCATTTTGAAGTATGCAATTTCATAACTGCAGCAGTTCAAACAAACTAAGCCAACTCTGGAAAAAGTTGATCAGTTTGTTTAGTTCAAAGGTTATATATGGTCGCAATAACTGTTGAATGTGTTACCTCTGTAAAATCTAATTGAGAAAAGTAGATCCATCAAGAAAAGAATGATGGCAAATTGCTTTTATCATGTCTTTTCTGTTTTCACATTAACAATTGTAATAATCACCAAGAAGAGAGTTCTTTCAGTATTAAACGAAAAGCCATTTGTGGATTCTATATAGCCAAATCTTTGATATTATGAAATTTATGACCCAAGATAGAAGAAAAATAAATCAGAAACAAAGAGCAGTCAAAGCAGAGTAGATCAATCAATTTCTTTGTCACTGTGTAAGTTACATAAAGCAGTCATAATGAGAGTGTAGTAGGACCAGCAATAATAATTTGCCCACAATTAAATTCAAGTTGCAGCTAGGAAACATAACAAATTATCAATGTCAATCAATGACAAAAAGGTAAATCAGAATCATGATTATGATTCGATAATAACCTGATACTTTTCGATAGACCTACGATCTTCTTCTATCAACCTTGACTCTTGTTCAAGCTTCCTAGCAATGTAGTCTTTAACTACAGAGAGAGGCAAGCATGGATTCCTAGATAATGTCTGCAAGACGACAATGGGTGGCAATATATTATCTCTTTCGATGTATGTAAGAACCTCTTTTACTTCTGTGGAGCAATCTTCACCAAGTTCACCAAAGTAGTTCAGTACGTCAACCCAAAGAGATTGATCTCCACCATGGGCTGAGTCCCCAAGCTTCTTGCAACATGCAATCAAACCCTCATGATCATGAGTCTGCATGTAGCAGGCAATCACTTCTTTGTAAAGCTTCATTTTCTCATAAAGAAACAACAGACCATCTCGAAAAGTATTCATTTGACATAAAATAATAGCAAGAAACACATCGTATAAAGGTTGCTCCATATCATAGGTCCATGCATTCTTAAGAAGGGCCAATCCTTTGTCTTGTCTTTCAATATGATCCTTATCCTTTTTAACATCTCTGTTTGCATTATTCATTTCCCCCTTGTTCTCTATCTTTGAACCATTAGCAATTTGCTTAAATTTTCCCACTTCAAGGTCATGTCTTTCATCAGCATTTTCTTGTGAAATTGACGGAAAGGTTAGAGTGTTAGATAGGTACAACTCTAGTAGTGTGTTATGAATTTCCACTTGAGCAGGTGAATCCTTGACCTTGCCTATATATTTCTCAAGAAACTCCATCAGAGATTTTGGGCTATGAACAAATATCTTGATGAAGTCCATTGGAGAGGGTAGCATAACCAAGCGCATACCGTTTTTGGTCTTTTTTGTTGAGTCTTGATCAACAATGCAGAGCCTAAGTAGTGTTTCAACAGTTTCAGCTGGCCTGTGTTCTACAAGAATCTTACCATATTCTTTAATGGTAGCACCCACTTCATCTGGCTCAAGGCTAGAAATATACTGCAAAGCCTCATCATAACTACCAAGGTCTTCAAGCAAAAGCTTCAGATACCATTCATGCCTCTCAGCTTTCTTAGCAACGTACAGTGCATGTTCATGATACCCAGCAGCACGGCAAACTCTTATTGCAGTCTCCACGTCAAACTTGTGTTCGCCATGACCATCTCCATCCTCAATGAACTTATTCAATTTTTCAACATCTTTTAACTTGGTATAGCAGTTCAATAGAAGAGTTGTGTGATCTTTAGAAGCTAATCCCTTCTCATGCAACTTTTCCAAATAATTTGTGAGATTGTGTATCCGTTGTGCATCAAGAAACTTCTGGATCACATACGAAGGTTCCAGATGACCAATTGTGAGAATGTATTGTGACATGGCCTCATCATAGTCTTGCTTTCCATATAAATGGTCAGCATACTTCCGTAGTACTTCAGCAGTAGCTGCAGCATCAGCTTGCTGACTTTGTACAAGATTTATTGCCACAGTATACAAATTCTTCTTAAATAACATATCAAGTTTACTCTCCATGTCCTTTTCTCCTATGCACAGAACCTTTTTGTCACTCATTATGAGCACAATGTAACCCCATTCACAAAGAAAGTGTGAAACATTCCCAACTACCATACTATGTGCAATCAAACGATTCTTTAAATCATAAATGTTAAACATATCCCTATTGCTCCTTTGACCTGCAATAACACACAACAGATATCCACGAAACCATCCAATAAACTTCTTTTCCCCATCAAAAGCCCAACAAGGACCTCGACCATCAACTTCATAGAAGTATACAGCTTCAGGACGACCAATAATCAGGTCCTGCACAATTAATCATGGAAAAACTGCACTTTTAACACCAAAGAAACAAAAAAAATAAGAAAAGTAACTAAGAGAAAGAATTTGACATGTGAGAATTAGAATCAGCATACCAGACGGTCACTCATTGTGACAGCATTGATATCGCATCCGATCTGATCTAAGGTTTGTCTCCTGGGTGGTTGATCATTCAAATTGAACAAACTTATGGAAGCAGGAGTGACAGCAAAGAGTTGAAGAACTCGAGCTTCAACTCGAAAACCAAGTCCTGTAATAGAACTAACGCTTTTGTCTGCACCAGTCTCTACCTGAAGGGTGAATCGTGTAATACGCTCACGGGCGACATCACCTTTGATGCAGTAAATGGAACCATTATCTAATCCTATTGTGATAAGTAAAATTGGAGGGGCTTCCTCAAGGACTAAAAAAGATGTGATCTGCGAGATCAGAGTTCATGTTCTCATTAATACTTTGAATAATAAAAAATGAAGAACTATCCAAAATATCTCCATTATTGATGTGTTAGAAATTAAGAACTTAATAATACATGCATAATATAATGAAAGAAGCTCAAAGTAAAATATAGATAAATGAAAATGAAGGACCTTTGCTTCTGGAAATTGGTTGGTAAAAATTCTCACAATCTGCACACAGAAAGGACTCGTTGTGCTAGAACCCTCTGGCTGCATCTTATCGAGGTCAAAAACCTTAAGGCAGATTGAGGGTAACTGGGGAGATGCCTGCTCATCCTCTCCGACTGTAATCAAGAAGTTCCGTTGCTGTTGCATAAACGAAAACTCATAAGGCTTTGGTATAACTAGTAATCCCTTGTATTAAAATTAATTACACTTATCATCTAAGGTTACTTGAACATAGTTTTTCTTTCTTAAAAATAGTTAAACGGCCCATTCTAAGAGAAAATAGACTGTTATACTGACTAAAAAATTGCAACAGACAAGAGAAAGAGCATAACAGAGCTTGTTCCTGTGTATCCTCTTCAGCAAGAAAATAAGCAAGACATGGAACACATACAGATGGTTACAAGATTAACATGCTGAAAGTAGGCACCACTCTAATTACCAACTAATACCTACAAACAAGTAACATCATTTGAACATCCACAAAACAAGGGTGATTGGACACTCAAAGCAGATTTCCTTATGGAAACAAGAGTTAGCAGTAAAAGTTAAATACAGAAAAAGTACAACAAAGATGAGATACTAATCCTATTAAACACAAACAATCTCATATTTTTGGAAGTTTCATTCAAACCAAAAAATTCAATATGAAATATATTACAATACAATCTGGAACCAGCATCTTGATAGAATAACAATCATGGACAAAGAGATGACACATTTTTCATTAAACTCAACGTTAATAGATCCAAACATCATTGAAGGATGTCAACATCAAAGAGATTAATCTGACTGATCAAACTCATCCTTGAAGAAGGAAAAAAAGACTGTGATTCCAGAGTCTCATTTTCCCTTACATTTTGCCCAAGTATCTCAATACATTATCATGAAGCAGTGCTGGTCCACCCTTGAGGATCAACTACATGAGTTTTATGTGATGCTAATGTACCTAATAATATTCATAATAGTTAAATATTTTTTTATTACATTAACTAATCAACTAGACCTACATAAAAAATAATAATAAAAACTTAAATACTAACATGAGAATAAAATTCTTTAAATAGCCCATGTTTACTAGCAACTTCACTTCACTATAAAGATTATTAGAAGGATGAAATTAGAGAAAACGCTTTAGAGAGGTATAATGCATCCACATGAGGCTTATAAATGATAAGGCGAGTACATTAGGTTTAAGTACAAGTGCATAGGCAGACCAAGGCAAGATGGATACTTTTTGTTAATTTAACTAGGGAACCTTTCCCCATACAAAACCCAATGAAAACAAAGTGAACATTTCCCCATACTGTGTAGACGTTTAGAAAAAAGGAAGAAAATTGCCAAAAGTGGTTTACGAATCTGATGAGTCCTTAACATTTATGTAAAATCAAGGACGATTCTTTCAATTAAGTTAAGATCTATACCATGAAATTGCCAAAAAAAAAAGAGAGAGAGAGAAATCTGGAGGTGTCACTTATAGCTAATTCATCGTGATTAATAAAATGATAACTAATTTTGATATTAAATGTACATTATCCTTGAATTTTGCACCTAAACCTTCAACTAGAACTGAACTTGTTATCGTTGATTCACAAAAAAAAAATGAATGTTGGGATAACACAATAACAAGGAATTTAACATTCAACTTATATCTAAGTTATGTACAGATTGAAAGAGAATACATAATAAGATGGGAAGAAGGATGAACAGGAAAGCTGGCAATTGCATAAGCTTGATTGTATCAATGAAATCAATATTTTGTTGATGATAAAAGTCTACGGCCTCCAGTTAGATGCTCATTTTCTAATCAAGGTAAAGAGAAATATTCAACCATTCCAAAAAATAAAACCTTTAGTTTTCCGAATGCATTGAGTGTCCATCCAGATGCCTGAAATTCAGTTGGTTCATCTAAATACTTCATCTATATCAACCAAGAAAGTAGAAAAAAAACGATCTTTTCCCCTTGGTATGGAGCCTTTATCATCTGACTAGCAACTAATCTAGCGTATTTCACGATTTAAGGAACCATACGAGAGATTTTAACGAACCTTGAGCTGTTGGATGAAAAGGACGGAGGTACCGTGGGCTTGGAACGCGTAGGAAAGCTTGAACCCTCGATCGAGAAGGGCGACCATGCCGTCATCACAGCCGACGGCAATTCGTCCTCTCCCGCTGGAGCAGCACTGGATGTTTCCGCTGACCTCGCTCGGGATCGCAGCCTTTCCGGCGGATTTCTCCTCGAAGAACTCAAACTTCCGCCACTGGTACATGTCTCCGGGATCAAGGGGGCGGTCTCAGGACCCTAATTATCCGAATCGCAGCTCTAAAGCAGGTTTGAAAGCTCAGCACCGTTCTTTAGTAGATCGGCGTCGGAGACGGAAGGAGGACGACCGCCACAGTCTCGATCTGGCGCCGGAGTTGGCTAGAATTTTCTAAAACCAGTCGATCTTTCTTCTCGTTTCCATAAGTAAACAGGAAAAAAGAAAAAAGAAAAAAGAAAAAAGAAAAAAGAAAAAAGAAAAAAGAAAATGGATTTCGGGTTCGGGCTTGAAGTTTACGAAAATTCAATATCAAAAAATAACTCATTGGCTCATCCAACTTTGTGTTATTTGATAAACTAACCGAATCAAGCAAGTTTAAAATGAATTAAACTTTTAGAACGGTTGTTTAATTTTGATTTATTTTGGTTTTTGAGCTTGAATTTAATTTATTTAGATGTTATCCACCTCTAAATATGAGATTGTTTGAAAATTTTATATTTTTCAATTTATTTAATTAATTAGTGAACTTAATATTATAAATTTATTTATTCATTTTAAAAATTTCTTTAATTATTTATTTTTAATAAGAGTTTTATTGATGAATATAATTTATAAACTTTATCAGTAAAATTGTTTATAATTGTTATTCGTAGGAGCCAAATATATATGTTTTAACTATACATATATGTTCATTTAGTTATTTAAACTTATTGATTTTATTCACCTTGTGAATGTTAAACAACCATAAATAAACTCTTTTGAAGCTAAACACATGCCCTCATACGTGCAATGTTAAAGATGTTAAATTATCTCTCAGATGCTCACGGTTCGATTTACAATATATTTACAGGAATTTTTTCTCTAAATGAAACTTACAACTAAGAGATATTGGTTAGTGAAAAACTTCTATGGAGCAACTCCATTACTCAACCTAATTAATCATTTTGAAGCCAAATCACATCAACCGTTTATTTCCTTTACAATCCAACCAATTGCATTTTTATAGCTTATGCAATGGAGAGTTTCGATATTTTCAATATGTTTCGTTCTTATACAAACTGTTTAAGGTCTTCTATAAAATCTGAAACACATACCAACCGTAAATACTGGAAAATAGATCAAACTTTGCCACAAGGATATGTCCATACGTAGAACATAGATAAAACTCTGTTAACTATGTACATTCCCTCAATCAAACACAACGCAGCACTGCACATACACAAAGGAATATGTTGTGGAAAATCTGGTGAGAAACATTACACGACTTAATCCTTGCTAGTGTTCGGTGTAGTGGAGTTACTGACCCACTGGTTCATGACAGTATCGGGCGACATTGGCACAACATTCTTTAACAATCCCACATCGTCTTCATTGTTACCAGGCTCCTTTCCTCCCTTTGATACTTTGCATACCTCGCTTTGAATAGCTAGCAATGCCTCAAGGACCTCCTTCATGGGTGGCCTCATGTCCCCATCGTCTTGCAGACACCTGAATGCCACTTCAGATACCATTGTAACCGCCTTTCTTGCAGCTTGATCCGATTGATATCCCAGGAATTCGTCCGCCAACTGGTCAAGTTCGCCATTTTGAATCCTATTTAGTGCCCAATTCGCCAGGTTGATCTCTTTCCTAGGCCGAGTAATATCCACTGCAGGTTTGGAGGAAACGAGCTCTACCAGTACAACTCCGAAGCTGTACACATCACTCTTGTCGGTGAGTTGGTAACACTGATGATACTCAGGGTCCAAGTATCCTGGAGTGCCCTGCGGAGCAGTAGAGACATGTGTGGCATTGGTTGGGAACAAACGTGAAAGCCCAAAGTCTGCAACTTTTACATGGAAACTACTGTCAAGCAAAATGTTGCTAGTTTTGACATCCCGGTGAATGATCGGGGGGTGAATTGCATGAAGGTAGGCAAGGCCTTCTGCTGTCTCAACGGCAATGTTTACGCGCATTGGCAGAGTTAGTATCCCCTCTCTAGCCCTGGATCCATGGAGGTGATCTGCCACCGTGCCATTTGGCATAAACTCATAAACCAGCAGTAGCTCCTTACTGTTGCGTGAGGTCCAGCCATATAGGTCAACAAGGTTCGGATGACGAACACGGGATAGAATTTCAATCTCATTCATGAACTGCTCAAGCCGTCTGTAGTTGTTCTCATATAGACGTTTGACTGCAACGACACGTCCATCTTGAAGCTTGCCTGGAGAGAAACATTTGAGCTATGTATATATTTTGTGTAAGACAAGTTTACAGATATATGTGTTCTTCGATACCTTTATAGACCGTGCCAAAGCCTCCGTCTCCCAGTTCATTAACAAAGCCATTGGTAGCCTCCTGTAGCTCATCATATGAGAAGATGTAGGCCTGGAGCTGGACACTATACTTTTCAGGGTCCCTGGAGGATGGCCCCGAAGAGGCACTTCTAATGAAGCTTTTCATGGATGCAGAATAGTCTCGTTTCTTCTTGTACCAGGAGGGAGGTAGAGCTATTTAACGTTTCTCATCTGGCCCTGGGATCTTCTCTAGGGATGGCTCGATTCCCCAGATCTCACGGGCATACTGGCCGATGGTGCGGTCACTGGAAAACTTGCCACTCCCAGCAATGTTACGGATCACCTTCCTGGTCCACTCCTTGGGGTTCTTGTACAGAGCGCTGACTTTATCCTGGCACTTCATGTAATCTTCATAATCTGCAAACACCTTAAATCTGTCATGGTGCATCAGCAAGGTGACGATGTCCTTAAAGAGGTCGGGCTGGCTGGGACTGAAGAAGCCCCCGGCGATCTGGTCGATGGCCTGCTTCAGCTCGGGGATGCGGCTGTAATAGTCGCCAGCGTTATACCCCTTCCTATCCATAGCCTCCACGTCGTCCACCCGCATGCCGAAGATGAAGAGGTTGTCCTCCCCAGCCTCCTCCGCCATCTCCACATTGGCTCCATCCATGGTGCCGATGGTGAGGGCCCCGTTCAGCATGAACTTCATGTTTCCCGTCCCCGAGGCTTCGGTGCCGGCCGTAGAGATCTGCTCCGACAGATCTGCCGCCGGGATTGCTTTTTCAGCGAGCGTCACCCTGTAGTTCTCAAGGAAGATGACTTTCAGACGATCGCCTACCACCGGGTCGTTGTTCACGATCTCCCCAATGGCGGTAATAAGCCGTATGATCATCTTAGCCGTGTGGTATCCAGGAGCAGCCTTTCCTCCAATCATTATCGTCCTGGGGACCCAGTGCTTGTTGGGTTCCTTCTTGATGCGGTTGTAGAAGGTGATGATATGCAGGCAGTTGAGGAGCTGCCTCTTGTACTCATGGATTCTCTTCACTTGAAGGTCAAACATAGAGTTGGGGTTTATCTTAACCTTGTAGTGTTCCTCCAGGTGCACTGCAAACTTCAGTTTGTTCTCCTGTTTGACATTGGCAACATCTCGGATGAAGGCCTCATCATTAACAAAGTCGAGCAGCTTCTTTAGCTGGTCCAGATCGTGAATAAATTCCTCTCCAATCCTCTCCGCGATGACCTCAGCAAGGCCAGGGTTGCACATGACCAGCCAGCGACGGGGCGTGATGCCATTGGTCTTGTTTTGGAACTTATGAGGGTCCATCTCATAGAAATCCTTGAACACGGTGGCCTTGAGGATGTCCGAGTGGATGCGGGCCACACCGTTGACAGCATGGGACCCGACGATACTGAGGTACGCCATGTTGACCCGCTTCTGGTCACCTTCCTCGATCAGTGACATACGCCGCATGCGATCCATGTCCCCAGGGTACAAAGAAGAGATGCGCTCTAGATGGCGGCGGTTGACCTCATAGATGATCTCCAGGTGTCGAGGGAGCAGGTGCTGGAACAGGTCGATGGGCCAGCGCTCCAGGGCCTCAGGCAGGACGGTGTGGTTGGTATAGGCGCAGGTTCGCACGCAGATGTCCCAGGCCTTATCCCAGGACTGCTTCTCATCATCAACCAAGATTCGCATCAGCTCAGGGATAGCCAGTGAGGGGTGGGTGTCATTCAGCTGGATGGCGACTTTGTCAGGGAGGCCGCTGAGGTCTGTGCGCACTTCCTCCTTCGAGCCAAACTTGGAGGTCTTGTAGCGGCGGATGATGTCTTGGAGCGTAGCCGCCACCACAAAGTACTCCTGCTTGAGGCGTAGTTCCTTGCCTTCAAAAAAATTGTCATTGGGGTACAGCACACGGGAGATGTTCTCGGCCAAGTTTCTGTCCAGCACTGCCTGAATGTAGCCACCAACATTGAAGTCCTTCAGGTTGAATTCACAGGGGGCCTTCGCAGACCACAACCTCATGGTATTGACGACGTTGTTCCTGTAACCTGGAACCGGCGTGTCATAGGGCAAGGCCAAGACGACCTGTGTATCCACCCACTTCACGCCATCAGGGTGGTGCTCCGTCCTACCGTAGAAGTGAACGGGACGCATGTACTCAGGGCGGGCCTTCTCCCATGGGTTACCATAGCGTAACCAATCATCAGCCTCCTCCACCTGCCAGCCGTGGACAATCTTCTGGTTGAAGATGCCGAACTCGTAGCGGATACCATAGCCGTAGGCAGCAAGACCCAGGGTGGCCATAGAGTCGAGAAAGCAGGCAGCAAGACGCCCAAGGCCGCCGTTTCCCAAACCAGCATCCTCCTCCATCTCCTCCAGCTCCTCCATGTCCAACCCAAGCTGATAGGTGGCCTCATCACAGGCGTTCTCCAAAGCCAGGTTGACCATGGTGTTCTGCAGGGTCCGGCCCATGTAAAACTCCAGCGAGAGATAGTACACACGCTTGGGGTCTTTCTCGTAGTAGTACTGCTGCGTGCGGATCCACCTGCCCACCAGGTGGTCGCGGACGGTGTTTGCCAGGGCGAAGTAATAATCCCGCCTGGTGGCCACGTTTCGGTCCTTGACCAGCGTGAAATGCAGGTGCCGGTTGAAGTTGGTCTTGATCTCCGTCACATTCTCCACACCGGCCAGCCCTCGCACCGAGATCTGCTTCCTCTTCTCCTGATCCGATAGCGGTCGTGACATTTCGGCGGCCGGCAAACGCCCCTGTTCTCCGGGTTGCAGAAAAGGCTGATCGAAACGCTAAAACGGTGCGGACAGCGGCTGCGGCAGTCACTCCACAGCGGGGGAAAGGCCCGAAACGTGGCCACCAGGCGGGATTATTACTTCGCCCTGACAAACACCGTC
>JBBPFQ010798547.1:0-12979 GCA_037974815.1 Kaempferia elegans
TTGTCAGTCATGTAAGCTATTTTTATAAATTGCGTAGTTACAATTTTGTTGCTCCAGCCGTGTGGCTGAATATAAATTGCATTTTTGTGTCTTTATGTTCCAACTATGTTGGCCAAGGTAGAGTAGTCGTATAGCCTATGTATAAATGCTTCAGATTGTCACCGTTGCAAGGGAGATAATACCCAATTTTCGTCAGACATGAACTCCCTTAGGGCATGACACCAACCTACTAAACAAGGCAATAAAGGTGTCAAAAATTAGGTTCTCTTTCTTCCTATAGAAAGCATGTCGTTATCACTCATTCATCGCTATCGCTCATCCCTCAAATCTGGAGCCCCTCTGGGTGAGATGCCCCTAAGGACTTGACTCAGAGCCCTTGCAAAGTGAAGAGGAAAACCAATTGAAAGAAGTGGTCTGGCACGACTTGAATCACTTGTAGAAAGAATTCAACTTCGTTCACTGATTCTCTCCTCAAGTATTAGGAAGCAACTCAAGACAAAAGTGGTGGAACTAAAGCTGACACAGCACCCCATATGGGGATTCTTCCTTTTCCAATGTTGGTCAGTGTGAAATACGGATTTTGATGGTGGTGATGTTCTACCCGATGGTCTTGGACGAGATGGGCAGGTTCCGGCTTATGAGCCCTAGCTTCCAGTGGTTCAATCTCTTTATATTGTTCTGCAAGAGTCCAGCCTTCAATTTACGCTCGATTGAGCACTCGAGTGCACTGAGGGCCAGACCATCCACATTTTCAGGCGCAATACTACACCTGAATTGTTTGGGAACCAAAGCAAGATTACAAAAAGACAGTTGATGCATAAAACTCCCATCAATATAGAATTCCGAGAAGTCTATTGCACACAACCTTAACCTTATCTGTAAAAAATTTCCAAAATTCAAACCCCTAATCTCTAAACAATATTACAATCCAAAATTAATTTGGAAAAGAAAATTATCTGCCTCATGTTGACTTCCTAAAGGATAGTCCAAGTATGCATCCAAAACGAGAAGAGAAAAAAAAAATGAAACTAAACAAACGATAGCACGGGGTGGAATTTGACCTCGCAGGAGGTTCTCCAGGATGGAAATAAAGCAGGAAAATAGTAGCAAGGTAGAAGCTGCTGTTTTGACCAGAAGTTGCAATTTAGTTACAAAGAGTGCATAAAACACAGAACTAAATATAATAATACATGAGCAAAACTAATCCACATTCAGTGCCACAGTTTACAAAGAACTTACCTACTTACCAAAGGATGGACAAAAACATTGTCTCACGTGTGTTGGGAATGTCACACCTTCCCATTAGCATAAACTGATCCATCTCTTGCATTGGCATCCTCACCCACATCGATTTCGGAGATTGCTGCATCAACAAGTGACTGCAGTAACACAGGTTATGTACATCAAACTAAGGGTAAACTTACTTGCAGCCAAAAGTTCAAAAACGGTGATGCAGAAAACTCAAAAGCTTGTTGGGATTAATATGGCTAGTTGGAATTATTAACAATGAGGTGGTTGTTATTGTAGTTGTCTCTGCATTGATGCAAAATTTCAAAAGGAGTATTTGGTACGTAAGTGCAAAGAACAATATCAAAGCAGTGCTTCCGAGCTTAATCCATGAAATATTTTATCCAACGTTGTGTAAGAAAACGAGGAAAAACTATGAATCCAACATTATGGGGCATCCAATTGCTTTTATCCTTGATGACTACATGTATATACATAAGATCATAAATACCATTGCTGTTGATCTGACTGTCTGAGGCTTCAGTTTTCATCTTGAGTTGAGTTTTTTTTATCTAATAGTTTTAGTAATAGGATATGCTTTGATATGGTCAATAATATGGAGGAACTTAAAATTGATCTCGATAGATTATCTTTGCCTACACCTTAGCTTCTTTTGTTTCTCATGCTCCCACTAAACCAAAGTAGCATCCGTAGAGATCCAAACATAGCCACCATATCTGCAATACAATCAGCAGACCACCGATATTACAATTCTCCACCTAAGTCATCACCTGCACATTGCTAACTTTTCTATATTATGCCCACCAATACTCCAAGTTCACTGGCATCAACCCTGGCATTGCTACCGCATGTCCAAAGCTATTCATTTATTCAGTAAGCATATGCCTCAGTAAGAAATGTCAAGGGTAGCCAGAAGGAAGAAGTCATAATTAAGAGAAAAAACACTCAACAGAGTGAATTTCCGTTTATTCAGCAAGTATTTCAAGGACTAAACACCTGTTTGCTAGGAAAAAAGACGATAGCAAAGAAGTATTTTATAGGAGAAAGAAATAGAGAGGGAATAATAGATCAAAAAGTTGTTTACTTGGGAAGAAAGTAAAAACAAGAAAACTATCAAACAACTAATTTATCCTTTTCTTCTTCGTCCCTCTGTCCAACCTGCCACTATCTGCCTTCCTCCCCACCTGCTGCATTTGCCTACTCCAAATCTCAACAAACACCCTTTTGTCAATCTCCAAGGTCTTATACTACTCTGTTTAGCTACCACAACTCCATATTGATGGGGGCTCATACAAATAAACAAGTTCCAAAGCCAGTGAGGAAACCAAATTCTTGGAAAGGAAAGATGAGATAGAAGCACATGAAGCCACTAGGATGGGTGGGTAAAGCAACAAATGTGGCAATGAGAAGTGGCCTTATACATTCACCTTCAACCTGAGTATTGCAAGTATTTGATGGATTTATGTGGGTTTTCAACAGACGTCATCAAATTATGAAATTAAAGACACTGATTTCAAGTTGATGATACACTGAAGAAAGTCACATGAAAGGAGAAAATCCAGTTGTGATGCCAAGGGCAGTGTATGAGCTAGATGTCAATTGGAAAAGACGAAAGTAAAGTTGAAGAAATCAATCTTAGCAACAATAAGTTTGTGGTCTTCCAGAAAGAAACTCAGGCAATTCCTTCCCAATCCAAGTGGCACCTAACCATTCGTCGCCAAGACCTATGTTTGCATTCCAAAGCAGACAAGCACTAATTAATTCTGGAAAACCATAAGGGTAGATCATTTTCATCATGAAACTATGGTCTTATCCCTCCATTGAGATCTATGCAAAGCAATAGCACCAATGAATATTCAAATTAATTAATTTGTTTATTATATTGACTAATATTTTCTTTGATCGCCCTTCACCTCTTACCCCTTCCACTCTAGTAGATATGAGATATGACTCTTCTAAATTTTATATATTTGTTTTTTCTCATACCATTTCAATTTATTTTCTATCATTTAATAGTGGGTAAGAACATTTAAACAATAAAGTTTTGGGAAGAAAGTCGAATGTTCTGATCTTCCGTTTTACTTACTCTCCAAGTAATTAGTAATCAAAATTCCTTAAATCTGTCATACCTCAAAATAACTTTTCTATCCTCCCTACTTTCTTTCCAAGTAAACAGGGGGTAATGAATGGCAGAAAACCTAGAAGCAGAACTTATTAACTCCACGTAGATAGGGGTCTTATGTTAATAGCAGAAAATCTAGAAGTTGGAACTTAAAAGGGAGTTAAAAACTCCAAGTAGAGTCTTCTGTTAACAATGTGGAATGAACATGAGCTTACCAACTAGCATGTACAAGATCTGTTCTTTTATCTGTATTTCATTAATTTCTAAACTTCCAATATTTTTCTGCTAATTTCCTATATCTGTTTTTCTATAATAAGATTAGTCCATGACGAAAATTCTGTTCTTGAAAATTTTGAAAAGATAGTGATCCAAGAAAAACTAGCCTGGAGTTCCTGCTCAGAGTTCTTGAGTCTGTCAGCAAAGTCTTGAGATCGGAGGTAACAACTCTGCAGCTGGAATCAGGTGATAAAAAGATTCTCCCATTAGTTAAATCAAACAAAAATAAGTGGAGAAGTTTCAAATATGTACAATAGGATTTAAAAGTTTACCTTTATTAGCATCGCCTGCCGCTGAGACGTGAGCTTCTTAGCAGCCGCCACAGCATCCTCTAGTTTCTGTTCTTGGGAAGAGTATTAATCAGGCAATAAATTGATTAGTCAAGTAATTTAAAGTATATTCGACTGGTAAATCGAAAAAATAAATATATATAAATTTAGGAAAAGATAAATTGACAGCTTCATGACACCACTAAGTTGTCAGAACTAAAGCACCTGAGATTTCTTTTGTAGATCTGAAATAACAAGCTTTTTCTCTTCAACCTTATCTCCAATAATCGTAATCTGATCAAACAAGAATAGGCTTAAATCATTTTCCAAGGAGAATAGGAACTAGTGGATTCACAGGTAATCATCTTTAACAGCACAACAGAATAATTCAATTAAAAAAAGAAGCTAGAAGCATCTAAATGCCACCTTTCCCTTAATGAAAATGCACACTTGTTGAACATTGCTTACATCAGAGCAGAGGTAGCATTCTCAATCAAACTAGAAATAAAAGGTAGAAAGATAACAAAATAACAAATTAATGGATTCTGAGACAAACTTCAATATTCAATCTGTTTATCATAATTAAGGAACACATCCAATGCATTAACATGTTTCCAGTAACTGAAGATTCTTCTAAGGGAAAATGTATATTGTCTGACTTGGTTGATTCACAATCCAAACCAACACACTAGCCTTTCAAATCAGACTTAGATTCTTCTAAGAAAAGCAACCCCGAATATATATTCTGAGAATTGATCAATTCCGAATTCAACCAACACACTAGCCTTTCCAGTCGGACTCTTAAACTTGGAATGAAATTAATGTTCACTTAAAGGAACATGAGGTAAGACTTCTATCAGAGAAGGCTGTAAGACATTCCTAATTTGGTAGGTTTTGCAAAAGATAAAGAACTAATAAAGCCAACAAATCATCATCACAGAAATTTTTTGTAAGGAATCCCTTGGGTTTGAGTAACAAAGGGAATTACCATCCCCATTTTTGTTTTGTTCAACTATCAGCTCCTCAAATCTTAAAATGCTTGTCTGTTTCAAAAAGCAAACAGATTGTCTGGATACTGATTCATTAAGTATAAAATTGGAAATTTCCTAACATGTTAAGCTTTTTTTATAGTCATCTCCATGGTTTCAAAAAGCTTCCACTTGGGCCAACATATACAGCCACCTAAGTGGATTTTGAAAGTAACCACATATAAGTTTACATCCCACATATGTGGTCGGCATGCATGTGCAGTTTTAAAAACCTTACTTTGTTAATCTCAACCAATTTAGATTGAACAAAATTAACTTAAAACCCTTGGTACATCTTGTAACTTGCAAGTATTGACTGGTTTTTGCAAATGATAACCACTTTAGATATTGTATATTGTTTATATATGTGAATTATTTTACATTGTTAACTAATGGTGATTGTTATGCATGTATTTGTAATACATAAAGAAGAACACAGCAGGTAGCAGGAATTTAACCCAAATCATTAGCTTGGAAGGCTAGGGTTTATAACTGACGTTGGTTGATCATTTTTAATGTCTCTACTTTAAAACATGAAACGTTATTCCATCCAGTTCCTTTAAAGGAAGATTGATATATTCATAGAATATGAATGTCATTACATCCATAAAGAAAGATTGACACATTCATAGAGAATGAATGTAATTACATCCACAAAGGAAGATTGGTAGATTCATAGAGAATGAATGTATCCGATTTACTAAATGATCCAGCTAGGGAAGAGGGATTGTATGAAATCTGGTTAGTCATGTTACCATTTCTACTAGAGGAAAAGAATTTGGTTTCCAACAAATTGAAATAATATGCAGATAATTCTAGTAAAGCATAGCATCTATCCTACTATCCTATGCATATTAGACATACAGCCATTCCAGACTATTTTAGTGAAAGGGCTCTCTATTTGTTTACACCCATTTGTTTGTAAGGGATTCAAGGCAAGCTTTGATAGGGATCAAATGACTATTCATGTAACTTTATCTTTAGAAGCTTAAGTAACGACTCAGATACTCATATTTTCTCACATGAATCTTGTCTCCAACTTTCAGGGATCTATTTCTAATTTCTATACCAATCACGACATCCTTGGATTCTATTTATTAACAATTGGCAATCTTCTATAATACGTATATATAGTTGTGAAAACTACCAAAAAACAATTGGTAATCATAATAAAGAACTAAAATTCATGAAAGAAAAAGAACCCTATTTTAAAAGAATAAGATCCGCGGATAATAGGAAAAGAAAATATAAAAAGGAGAGTAGTGTTATACAAGTACCTTGAAGTGGTTAGGTGTTCGTGTTTATTTTGTTTTATTGGTGTATGTGTTGGTTGGTGAGTCTGATGAGTACTTGTGCACATTGGGTGGTATATATGAATAAAGAAGGGAACTTTTGCAGGGAAACCTAAAGACAATGGATTATAGATGCTCTGGTTGAACCCTACCTCAATGAAGACCCCTTGATTAATTGCTTCCTATATGTGTGTGTGAGTGTCTTGGATTCTTGATATGATTGTGGAATGCTCACATCGTGTGTATGCTGATCGTGTATGTTGATACATGATAAGAGTATCTTCTTTAAATAGCTGATATATGTTTATTTCTGTTGTTTCTATAATAATGATGATGTATTCTTAAAGATATATATTATTACACGTCATGTCATGAGATTTAACTTGTCAAATTTGGAATATTAGCCTAAGCATCTATTATTTGCTATACACAATACATTAGGCAGGCTAGGATAAGATGAGTGGTTTTATCACCTTGGACTCATTTAAGGGCTTTTGGCTTGATGACTAGGGTGCCTTTGGGTATTGATGGCAGGGTGCATAACAGTTAATGCCATTGATGCCTAACTAGGGTTCATGTGACTTCAATAATACCATAAGATGCACAATCATTCAACTTGTTGATGCTTAACAGGGTGTCACATGACTTCAAGGGCATGTAGAGCCCTAGATAACTGCCAATAAACAGTCTTGTGTCTGATAGTTAGGGTCACTAATGTGTAACTAGAGAATCACTTAGTAGCATCCTTGTGCTGGAGAGATTCCCTTAGGTCGACATGGTGTTTATCCCTTCTTTAAGGCATTGATGAATCACTTGCATTGAATATAGAGATATATGTGATGTATGAATGAGATCTTGCGTGGTTATAGTGAGGATAGACATGGAACATTATGGCACATTGACATCTGGCTACCCTTTTGTTCTAACTTCTTGGGAGGCTCTCCTATCAATTTTAATGGCATCATATACAAACCTCCAAATGAACTAGATAAACTTGAGGTGAGTGGTAGGGGTGTCAAATCAAGTTGTTACACGTACTACTACATTTGTTGCTCTAAGAGATCATTGCTCTTGAAGTTGGGAGTTTTCCATGTGATTTATGGAGTTTTTCTCATCATTTATTGTTATTTATCTTTTGCACTTTATTTAACAAATATGAGATTTCTTGTACATTATGTTATTGGTTTTAGACTATGCATAGGTGAATGAAGTTTTAGTTGTTTCCTTTCAACTAAATTACTCCTATTTCGTTTATTACTTATGTGATGTTTTTATATCCTGTGAATGCTGAGTACGATTGTATTATTAGCATTGTTTAATGTTAAAGTGGCACAACCCTTGACTGGCATGAGGGACGTGCAAATACAATTGCCACATTGTCTTGGTAAGCATTGCTAGCTATGGGAGAGGACTCACTCAAGGTGCGAGGAAGTGTCTAGAGAGAGCAAGCACATCACTTGCATACCTAAGATATCATTTGCTATCAATTTAAAATCAGCGTACAAATGAATCCGGTTAAAGTGTAATACTCTGCTCAAAACAAAAATTCATCAAGTATTTAAAAATGTTTTTGAAGTCTTAAATGCATTAAAATGAAACACCTCGTTTTCAAGATCCTCTCGTCTCTGAACGGATAGCTCCAACTGTTCTTTCACCTAGTCACACATAATAACATGGTTTTGAAAGAAACAAACAGATTGACAAAAATCAAGATGATCTTATTGATAAGGCTCGGAACAAACAAAATAGCTTACTTCTTGGCTCACTTGGTTGCGATAATCATCACTAGAATGAGAAGATATTTCTCGGGATTGATGATCAGTTGTTCCAGTACTGTTAAAATAGAGCAGATAAAGTTATCAATTGTTTCAGAGTTCTCTTGAAATAATGACAAAACACACAGCAAAGCTGCATAGATATGGAACCCAATAAAGCAAATTATCAAACGGTATCCACCTAGGACCAGTGCTGGTTAAGTGTCTCTGCCCTGTGTACAAATACACCTGAAAGTTAATGTGTGGCAATAATCCCTGGACGGTATCATTCAAAGCTCATACATGACCTCAGTTCAACTTGCAAAAGGAATTTTTTCCTTCCTGCCTAGGTCTTGCCATTAGTAAACCCTGATAGTCTGATACAATAATCATTACTACCAAGTAGTAGTGGCCTTAAACAAATTTGCACAAGGACTGATTAACTTAAAAGGATTACAAAAGAATAAATTAACTGACGACGTTAGTATAATCCTTTAAGCTCATACCAAACAAGTTTCAAGCAAATAAACAGAACAAAAGGCTCCATTTGCTTCACCAAAAAATATTTTCAAGATAATTCTACATTTTCATTTGTCTAGCACAGAAGATTCTGGTCAGTTCAAAATATTTTAATCAAAACTTAAAAGATAGATTAAAATTGCAAAAGTAACTTTCCTTTCTGAGAAGAAAGGTATTTTGGGAAGCCTTGTACCATCAATGTATTTCAAATTGACACTGACTTTTCCTCATGAAATGAGTCATTTTCCTAAGCCAAGAGACAGCATTTGCCATTTTTTTTCAATTTGAACGTAACTGATTGCCCCTTTGTTTTCTTATTCAACTAGGTCCACTAGTTTGATCTCAGTAGAACAAAAAATGAAGACGCCAATATTTATAGTTAAAAAAATAATATAACAGTAGAAATTAAGAACTATGAAATGAAAAGTAAATATCTAAAATAAAGATCAATTAAAAAAGATATATGTCCTAAACATCATAGTCATCATTGTGTATTAGTTTCAACTGAACTCTTTATACAAAGTAAATATCTAAAATAAATGAATCTTCTCCCCATACTGAACTCTTTATAAGGTTATACCAATGGTAATGTCCAACTTTTGAATCAATGGCTTAAATTTGGATACCAATGTCAATTACAGTATCAGATGAAATAGTATTCTCTCAGTCTAGGGCCATGTCAACACTCAGCATGGTTCAGGCATGCCATCATGGGTTTGAATCGGCTCCATCCTTTTGATCTACTCTTATTTGGTTTCTTTAAGTCCAAAAATAAGAATATAAAAATTTCATACCAAACAATTTTAAAAAATATAACAAACATCTCACTTTATAGCATATCTTATCAGTAAGAATATGTCCACTGATGACTTGTTACTAGGAATCTACTACCAGAATGTATGTCTTGTATTATTTGAATTATTTAATCCATATGCCAGTTA
The DNA here is from genome assembly GCA_037974815.1 of Kaempferia elegans. NCBI lineage: Eukaryota > Viridiplantae > Streptophyta > Magnoliopsida > Zingiberales > Zingiberaceae > Kaempferia > Kaempferia elegans. The sequence continues at coordinate 9,450 of JBBPFQ010798547.1, forward strand.
AGATACCTCTGTTGGCAACAAGATGTTGAACTAGCATAACTGGAACAGCAATTAGCATCTGATATAGTGCATCACCGTATTATGTGTTGTAAACATAAAAAGATTATGAATATTATGAAGAATTATTTTGTTGAGATTAACTCCTATATGATTACTCCATGAATTCTTTATATATGTAATTGAGTATTATATTACATCTTTTATATTATATAATTATTGTCATGCATAAGACTTTAATCAACCCAAATTAACTAGTAATTATTCAAAATTCGCTCCGAAGTAGGTTTAATTCACATTTAAATAACTTAAATCGAATTTCATAGGGTTTAAGTTCATTTCACTTGATAAGAGTTGAAAGTAACCAAAGTTTATACTTCCCTACACGAGCAATACATTGGCAAGACAATTGATACGTGACAGTTTAGTGAAGCATAATTTCTGCCCATGCTAATGCACAGTATGCTGATACATATCGTATATGCTAATTGACACAAAATGAAATTTTAAATTATACTTAGATCACATAGATTTTTTTCATCTGCCTCTATTCTTTGCCCCTAAACTACAATCAATTCAACTTGTATAACTATATTATCTGATGCTTATCTTTTGACCATGTTCATGCTAGCTTAATCTACTTTCTATCATTTTATTATCTATTAGACATATACCTAAGTGCTCCCAACTAGTGGTATGTTTATTTTTTTTACTCCTATAAATCGATCTTAGCATTCTCATTTCCTCTATATTTAACATTTTGAACATTGTATTTCTGAAGTGTGAATTATTCGGTCCATTAATTATGACAGGTCATAGCACAATGATATAAAAATATTGAAAGAATAAAACCATGCAATCAACATTAGGAAAAAAATAGTGTAGAAAATTCATGTTAGTTACGACAAACATAGACTGAAACAACCACACAACATTTGGATCTCACCACCACAACAAAATTGCTATACTAGATACCAAGCAACCAACCGATTAAATGTAAGAAGATTACTTAAGCAATTAACATGAATAAGATAGTGGCATAGAATACCTGTGTCTTTGTCTTGATTGTTGCTCCTTATCCATTGGATCTTTAGGTTTGTCCAAGTCTCTATCACGGTCCCAATCCATATTATGATCCCTTTCCCAATCTCTATCACGGTCTCCTCGACGTTCATGATCCTCATCCTCTCGATCTCGCTCTTGATCCACAAGATGCTCTCTTGCTCGAATGAAGTCACGCCCACGCTCAAAATCTGATTCTCTTTCTCTATCCCTGTTATTATCTTGAGATCGCTCAGAATTTCTATCTAGATAATGATTTCTGTCATGTAAATGATCCCTTTCTCTTTCCCTTTCCCTACCCCTATCCCAATCATCATCTCCATCTCGATGGAAATGTTCACGATGAAAATTTGGCCTTCCACCTCTTGTGTGAACTTCATTTACTCTTACAGGTCTTCCTCCAATTTTCTAGTTACATTTTATCAACAAACAGCAATTACTCCCAAGTGCATAGAAACAAACTACGGATATGTGGGGGGAAAATAAATTGATTAATAATTTGAGAAGAAAAAGGGCACATACCCTGCCATTCATGTCCATAATAGCATCAACAGCTGACCTAGGGTTTCGAAATGTAACAAACCCATAACATTTTCCTCCAACTTGTCGATCATTGATTATCTGCAATTGTATAATAACATCGAATAAACTATCCATTAGATACATTCAAATAGTTCATTGATGCTTAAATATTTGAAGACTTTAAATATACAAGAACTTTGATATATAACCATAACTCTCTTTGGTATTAATAGGTTGGGTCTGGTATGAATTGCTATTTGACTTTATCCATGTAGTTGTGGTAGTTTACAAGTCAAATGTGAAATGGTGCAGACCTGTAGGTAAGGTTTTTTGAACAACCACATCACTCTTACAGATAACAATATACTGAAAATCCTAAGTAAATGATAGAATGTCATCATCAAATCCTTGTGTAGTGTGGTAAGAGAAAGGTAGGAAGGAATAGAGGATCAAATCAACATGGCTGCCAAATTACCCACAAGACAGTGAAATCTGTTTCCTGCAACAAACATATAGCAGCAGATATGTACAAACTAGAGGATGAAACATTGCAGAGTAAACGTCCCAAAATACAAAGTGGAACTAATAGGTGTTGATGCAGCAGATATGTACATGCTGCAAATTTTTCCATTGACATAGCAATGAGGTAGGTAATACCCATAGCAGATATGTAAATGTTGCTGGTAGATAACTGTTAACATTTGCACTGTTAGAATTAAATGTCTGTGTTCGCTGATGAGATTGGAGACACAGACAGTTTCATTTATGATATACCTATGGTGGTTTTATAACTTACACACTGTATGCATATCTTCCAAACAACAATATTACCAACGAACTAGTTAAAAGACCCAAACCCATCTTCATGATACCATTCATTATTGCAAACCCTAAAGTATCACTAACTTTGCTAGAGATTGTGTATGTGTACTCAGGAATCAGAAAATTACATCCTTGAACAAATTTCAAATTTTGGTTACATAAGTTTGCTCAAGCAAAATGACATTAGGGATTACTATGTCCAGAAAAGAACCTGGAAACTGAAAAACTTAGTTTATGAACAAAATTTCCTTAAAAAGACAGTCTAGAATCTACAGTTAGTTCACATTATCGAACATGGCACCAATTTCTGGGTAATTGAATCTACTAATCCGTAGTTACATCCCAGCAAAAGACCAAGATGTGTAAATAAGATTGGTTCATGAATCAATCTCACATTAGCAACACAACCCTTCACCCTGATGAAACGGTATGGGGATCGCTTACTTCACACATCGAATAATTCCTCATTCGTATTTGCTACCACCAACTTCTCCTTTCTTATTTTGAGATCTACAGATGATTCTAGATGCTGATTCAGTAAATCATACAGTTAATTCAGACCCTAAAATTCTGAGCCATCACCCATCGTCCAATCGAAATAACCAAAGAATAAACTTTAAATAAAAAAAAGGAGGCGAGAAGACAGACTTTGACGTCGACGATGGCGCCGTAAAGGTCGAAGGCACGACGAAGGTCCTCCTGAGTACATTCGTAAGGGAGGCCACCAACGTACACCGACTTCTCGTCGTCCAAGGTCATGGCGCCGCCCCCAATTTCCTGCTTCGCGTCGTTTGGGGTCGTTTCTCTGGGAGAGTGACAACGGGAGATGTTGGATTGGGCCGAATGACTCAGCGTTTGTGGCTGCGGGGTGTCAAAAATAAACCCGACTTGATTATTCAATTCGAGTCGATTCGAAAAAAATCAGGTTCGGATTAAACATTTTCGGGTTCGGATTGGTGGATTTCGGGTTGAAAATTTTAGGGTTGGATTCGAGTTGAGTCGGATCGGGTTCCGGTTGATCTGAATTTAGTAGTTAGTTGATGTTTTAGGGTTAAATTAAATTTTATTTTAAAAATTAAGATGTTTTATGTATATTAATATTAATGTTAGTATAATAGTGATAGAGT
>JBBPFQ010798654.1:0-14774 GCA_037974815.1 Kaempferia elegans
CTCCACAAGAGAGTGGTGGCCGGCGGCGGGCGAAGCCCAACCACTAGTGAGGGAGAGTAAGGAAGTTACCCTCCCTTCCTCTTTCTTTCATTTCCTTCCTTTTTCACCCAATCCACACATAGGGTTAAGAGAATTGGGGGTATAACAAGCCAGGATTTGCTGGTCCACAAATTTATGAACGAGGGGATGATCCACATCATATTTATGGCCGGTTTGAAGTCGCAATCCGACCGTAATTGTTTACGGTCCATCGATGGGTTCACCCCGCCCATTCAGGTTGTAATTTGGGTTCGGGCGGTCGTCCGGAGGTCACCCCCTCGGCGACAGGCAGTCCGGCCACCCTCCCACCTCCGACGTTCTTCGGGCGACCTCCGGCCATTCACCTGAACTCAAACTACAACCTAGATGAGCGGATGAACCCATCGATAGACCGCAAACAATTGCGGCCGGATTGCGACTTCAAACCGGCCTCAAATATGGTGTGGATCATCTCCTGATCTATAAATTTGTGGACCAGAGGATCATGTCTCCTGAAGGTGTAGCATAGATGGTGGGTTATGATAATATGTCTCCAAAATATCACTGCTTATGGCAGTCTCTATCATATGACAAAAAGGTGATTCGCTCACTTTAGTGCCCCCGCAAACCCGTGCTCAATCCAACACAGAGGAGATAAATCACGAGTAATTACTAATCATTAGTTCAAATGTTAAGACATGACAGTCTCTATCATGCACTTTCGATTATATATCTGTATTTATCTATCTTCATATACGTGGGACCGTGGTGTTGACGGGGTTCCACAGTTTTGTTTCTTAATAGCATCCGGGTTAGGGTTGAGGTCGGAGCGGTAGGCTCGCCGCCTTCGCCTTCTCCCTCGCCACTCTTCCAGTTCTAGATCTCCGCGGCGTATTCCGATCGGGCACTGGGTGCAGATCGATCCCCTCGCTCTCAGATCGTTCTAGGGTTCGTGGCTTCACTTTGCCCTATTTCACAAATTTTCCCAAATTGACGGAGATCTGATTTGTTCTTCCTCGGAAACATGGTCCGTGCCATTCGTCATCCTCTACTAGAAAAAGCTCGCATCTTTCGTCTCCCAGAAGAGCGACCCGGCTCGTGAACCTTCTGTCTGAGAGAGCCAAGGAGAAGTAGGTTTTTTCAATCTGAGGTACTGGCTCGAAGATATGCTTGATCTAGAATTCATATTGAATTGAATTTTATATGCAGAAAAGCCAATTCATAAGATAAAGTCTAATCATGTACAAACTCATCTACGTCTATCACAATCAAACTTACAAGAAATGGCAGCAATATCCATCTAATAACATCAGTAAAGAATCAATGTACACTATGTGTATATTCTATCATTAAGAATCAAAGTAATTCTATCTGTGTGTAAGCTGCTCAGGGAAAGAACATAAACAAGAACAAAAATCCTATGCTGGTCCACAGAAGCTTGTTGTAGACCATGTGTGATACTCCATTAGCATTGAATTGCCCAGTGTTTAGGAACTGATTCCTGCCAGATGATGTACTAACATTGACAGACTGAGAACCTGAAAAATATATATAGATGTAATATATATAAATACAGGGAATGGTTTGGGCAGAACAACATGATTTGTAAGTGATTAGAGACTTACAATCATAATTCCTCCAGCCAATGCGCTGATTAGCCAAATCATAAACAACTATCTTATCCTTTAGAACAAGGTCTGCGGAGAAGGATGTGTGCATCATAATTAGAATGGTTATTTCTGAACAAAGTGAATGAAGGTTTAGTGTACAAACCTCCTAGGATGGTTATTTCTGAACCTTTGTTGTTTTGAAAGCCTATACACCATATGATAGTATTACCCTGCATAAACATAATTGATATTCATATCAGATACTGATAAAAGAACTCCATAGCATAAGGTAGTAACTTACGTCAACGCCTTGCTGTAATAGATAGTTCTCAGGCTTTAGTGGCATGGAAACACCGCCCTTAAAGTTCAGTGCAACAGAAGGAAATGATTCATCAAGACTGTAATCAAGAGACGTATTGACTGTGTTAGGTTATACAAGTCGAATTGCTCCAAAAATGAAGAAACATTTTGTTGTGCATTGGAAAAACCTGCTGGAAGTCACAAAACATTCATTTCCGCCGGAAGTAGGGATCGATCGCACCGATGATGAAACAGAAGCAATTATCTACAAGTAGGCGTGTGGAAATTATTAGTAGATTAGAACATAATACCAAAGCAGATTCATAATACTTACTGCGTTAACGAAAGGACCATAGGCCTGTTCAGCAAGGTAAGCCAATGTGGTACCAGAGTCAACAATGGTCCCTCGAGTGTCTGTAGTGGTGAACACTGATGAATCAATGGACAGCTCCTGGCCATTGACAGTGATGCTCTCTAGATTTATATTGTAATGAGGCCTGTTGTGGCAATCAGTATAATTTAAAATCTAAAACTTAGAAGCTCTAAACAGCCAGGGAAAACAATCAGTATAAACATTCATGGTAACACCTGAAAGATAAAAATCTTATATGATGAACAAGCACTCACTGAGATGGCACAAGGGGAGTATAGACAATATCCGGTTCCACAATCTCTCCAAGCACCAATATACCTCCACCACTATCTGAATTGCTCAGGCAGTGAGAGAAACTTGAAGTTGCAAAACCTCTAGCAGACAGTTGTGAAATGACGGATAATCCGTTCTGACCAAACCCCAAAATCCCACCAACTGCCTTGTCTGACTTTGTCAAATCCCCAGACTGAGAGTTGCTGCATCTGTATATATTAATTCAATAAGAAGAAGGGAAAGAACTCCTTCTACTATTAATTTAATAGTAATTAATGTATATATACCCGAAAACAATTTGAGCTGAAGAATTTAATGACTGTTGATCTCCTGTAATCGTATCAAAGTAGATAGTATCGTAAACATAATAACCGGCAGTTCCACTCCCATCACCATACTGGAAGGAGTAACTGCAAGTATGGCGTGAAGAGCCAGAAGGGCACACAGCCTCTCCAGTTTGGAGGGCAGATTTGCAACGATCATCGGAACAAGTAAGAACGGTGGACGTGGATGACTTGTCTGATTCATAGAAGTTCAGTTGGATCTGCATATGAGAAACATGAAAATCACTCAAGTATGGTCGAGAGAAATCGATCACAATTGGGATGCAGGAGATCTTCTTCTCACATTCAACCCACTAGATATTGGGCACCCATCGCAAGAACTGCAAGTCACCCACAAGACGTCGCTCCCTGTATCGATCTGAACATAATAGTCTTTAGCTGGGTTCCCCAGTCTCACGCGTGTATAATAAAGCCTGAAGCAGCATGGGCAGATTGAGGCAGTTTAAACGTCAACGTAAACTGACTCGAATGTTTCAACTAAATTGTCTGAAGCCCATCGATTAAAGTCAGGACTTTGCAATTGATGGCGACGGATTCAAAAGGAGGGAAAAGGGCTAATTTTAGAAAGAAGATTAAGAAAAAAAAAAAGGAAGGAATTTCAAGAACAGCTTGGGATTCGAGAACGAACATTCTGATTCAATTCTGAATCATAGGAATTAAACAAATCCAAAGTTGGTTCCTTTTTTTTCCCAAAAGAAGAAGAAAAAAAGGTAGAAACTTTCCTCAAAGAGAAAGAGCATACGCACCCGAAAGTGAAGGGATTGGCGGAGCCCTCGACGGGGAAATCCACCACGCCGGATGTATCCAGCAGGGACCGGCCGTGGCGGGATCGATCGCGCGCTCGGAGATGATCCAGGCGGACGCCCTTCGTCGGAAGCGCTCTCTCCAGTCTCAGGCCTGCCTGGAACGCGCCGGCGGCGGAGGCAGAAAGGAGGAGAAGGAAGGGGATCAGCGGTGGAATCCGCATCTTCCGCCCGACGACGACTATCCCTGCTCCTTCTCGCCGTAATCGAATCCAATCGAAGAGGGAAAGGAGAGGAGGCGAGGCAAAGGGAAGGAAGGGGGTTGTGCCATGGCGACGTTTGATTTCGCTGCATTTATATGCCGCTCGTTTCCCTTCGTCTTCCTCTGTTTTTGCCTTTTTTGACTAAATAATACTAATTGTTGATTAAATTAATGCCAATTGGTGCGTTGGCTCAATTTTAGAATGATTTGCCCCCAGATCAAATCCTATGTCATATAAAATTTTCTATTTTTGTGTCTCATTCGTCATTTCAGTCTATCACCGGTGGCCTCCGGCCATCGGCCCGATCAAAACTATACCCTGAGGGGAAGGTGAACCCAAAGGGATTACCGCCGGCGTGATCGACACTTAAATCCGGTCGGATCTGAGTAGGAGCTCAGATCGACGGTGGAGAAAAATCTGCTCAGATCCGGATGGATTTAGGTGTCAATCGCGGCGGCGGCGATCCCTCTGGGTTCACATTCCCCTCAGAGTATAGTTTTGGTTGGGCTGGCGGCCGGAGGCCGTCGACGATGGGCTGAAATGACGAGTGGGACACGGAGACAGGGAGTTTTGTGGGCTAGAGGATTTGATCGTGATTTGCCCCGGGCTACGGTGCAGTATTAAAGGTGCCCAATTGTCTCTCAAATATTTACTGTTCAATTCCTAAATACGATGTATTTATAGAGATTTTTTCACTAAACATCATTTACAATAAAGGAATACTGAGTTTCTGAACCGTCTACTGCTAGTGCTTCCCAATTTATTTTGATGGCTGATAAAAAACTTCTGTATTCCATGGGGTCTAATCGATCATCTCACGTTTGACGTTATATTATTATTATTATTTTTCAATTTTAGAATGATTAAACTAATAAAAAAAATGGGGATATTATGCTTCCCCGTGAACTGTTTGATATAGGTAGGAATAAATAAAATACTACCATTAAATATATTGGAAGATGATGAAAATAAATAAAGTAGGATGAGTAGATAACTTAATGCACCAACAACAGTTGCTCATTCTTTATATCTCTTAATTAACTAATAAAAAAATTATAATTTAACTTATTTCCTTAGTTGTCGTTTATTAAAATGATTAAAATGTCACTTCATTTTACCTTTAATTAGAATATGAGTAATATAAATTGTATTGGTTAATATACTACAACCATTCAAATTTGATTAAAGGAATTAATTTGGAATGCCGAGTCAATATCTGCCTTAACAACTACAATTAATTATATTTTGCCCAATTCACGATGAATTAAGTCAATTAACTAAGGTGATTAGGGTGATCATCTATGGGATTGTATTTGATATTTCCAATTTAAAAAATTTGTTTGGGAAAAAAACATAAAAGGTGAATCTCATTGAATCATATCTTACTATATTATTAAATCTTAATATTAACTTATTTTTAATTAATTTAGTGAATTCTATTATAAATTACGTTAATATCCCTCAATTGCGGATATTATTAAAAAAATTTCTTATTAATCAATCATGAATCTAGAGTTCGAGACTCATCTGCAGCGTATTATTATAAAATTTTCTCATTAAAATCCAGGACTCAAGGTGCGATGTATTATTGAAATTTTTTCTCATTAATAGGTATTACATTACTATGGTCTCTTTAGTCCCACATCTTAGAATTAACAATACCGTAAATAGAAAAACTTCTATAAATATTTTAGGTCGGTGACATTAACAAACACACCTTTCTCGACCTTTTGGCCAGGATCAAGTGTAATATCTGTTCTTATCAGTTTAATATCTGATATAAAAAATTAAATTAATTTTTTTTATGGCAGAGAGTTTATTACAGTAGTATGCTCTGGCGTTCTTGAGCATCCCCCGACATATCATTATAAATCTAATTTATTGTATTCATATATTATATTGCACATGTAACGCGTGCGCAATCACTAATATTTTTAAAGAGTTCCTAGCATTTACTTCTGCATAAATTTGGTTTTTTTAACACGTAATTAGTTTTTTAAGAAGTAGCTTTTAATTATCAAGATAGATTTTTGAAAAATAAATTTAAACTAATTCTAAAAAATGAAGATTAAGTTCCTAAAGATTATTTCTAATTTAGTAATAACAAAACTATAGTACAATTAAATTATAATTAATTCCTAATTATTCTTAGTGCTAAAGGTATATAAATATATATATTATGTTTAAGAATTATTTATTTATGCTTCTATAGCAGGCTCATACGAATGTCGCCTGTAGCTATGAATTCTGGGCTTACTACTGACTCAATATGGGCCGGATTTGGGTTCGAAATTGGCCTTTACAAGACAAAATCCAACCAAATATTAAAAAAGTGAAAAAATATATCAGAGCCAGGTTTCGAGCCTGGGACCTGTGGGTTATGGGCCCACCACGCTTCCGCTGCGCCACTCTGATATGCTTCAATCGGTGTAAATAATTCTATTTGTAGCTAAATAATAAATCAGTTTGAGCTCTTTATTGGTCTAAAGTCTCCCGTAGTCCCATTTACGTTATCGGATCCGGCCCGTTAAAGTTCATGAAAGGGCAACCCTGTAATGTTACTGCTTCATATTCTGCGTTGTGGCCATATGTTGACCTAAATGCCCCCTTTCCTTCTCGCATCGGCGGCCATCTCCTCCACTTCGCTTCTGCCCTTTTGCCCTCTTCCTTCCCCAAACCCTTCCCTTTCTTCCCTTCCTCGCCTTCTAAATCCCTTCGCCCTCCCTTCAAATCTCTTCTCCTCCGCTTCTTCGTCCCTCCTTCCCGCGTACTGAAGGAGGCTCCAAACGAGCCCTAGATTTCCTTCTCCTTCTCGACTCCGCCTGACGTGTTCCTGCTGGCTCTGCGTCTTTCGCTTTCCCTCATCAAATATCGGATCTTCGCGGCCTTCCTTCGAGGCTGGTGGTGTTCGAGTTAGCATTTAGCGTGCACGAGGTATTCTTCGTGCTTTACTATTTCCGGATGTCGTGTTCTTTTGGTGAAGTTTGTGTTTTGAAGCAAAATCGGTAGGGTTTGGGTCGAAATTATATGAATACTACTGCGTCGTTGGTTATGGAGATGGAAAATTGGAATTTTGGACTTCAGATTGGCACAAAGCTGTCATTTTTCCTTTCATGATCTAGGTTTTATTAGTGACGATTATTTAATTATGGGGGCTTTCACATTGTCTATCATGGTTTTTAAGTTTGGCAGCTATTGACCGAATATTTTTTGTGCTGTGTTGAGTACTTTTGCAGGCTTCACAATGGCCGACCATGATTTGGTTCTTGGAAATCCTGGTTTAGCTCTCGGACAGAACCACGAGCTAGTTATTGGTGAAGGCCAAGGTTTAGGCCTTGGACATAGACATAGCCTGGTTCTTGGGCACCCCCATGATCATGACCTCGATCTAGGCCAATCCCACAGTCATGATCTTGCACTTGGACATTCAAATGAGAGTCAACTAGTTTTGGGGCACCATCACCATCAGCACCACCATGACCATGGCCATGACGACGGTGAGGAGCTGGCTTTAGGACAGAATCATGATGCTGATCAAGACAGCCTTGCACAGAGTCACGAGTTGGGTATTTCAGACAGCCATGAGTTGACTCTTGCTGAGACCCATGATCTCAGCGTTGATCATAGCTTGGACCAGCTATCCGTGGACCATGAGCAGGAGCTTGCCCTTGGATTGACACAAGAGATGTTGCAGGGTCAGCTAGTAGTGTCTCAGGTGTTGCAGGCCCGAGCTGTGGTTGTGAGTCCGGACCACCAGCTCACTGTGGGACAGGAGTTTGCTGATGTCAAGAGCTGTCGACGAGCTATACGGGACGCAGCCATTGCTTGCCACTTTGAAATTCAAACTGTTAAGTCAGATAAGACACGCTTCACAGCAAAGTGTGCCGCTGAGGGTTGCCCATGGCGCATTCATGCAGCGAAGCTCACTGGTGTGCCAAACTTCACTATCAGGACAATCAATGAGACACATACATGCAGCGGAATTTACCATCTCGGGCATCAACAGGCATCAGTTGAGTGGGTGGCGAATTCTGTCGAGGAACAGCTTCGGGAGAACCCACACTACAAGCCGAAGGAGATACTAGAAGAGATCCACCGTATGCATGGAATAACATTGTCATACAAGCAAGCCTGGAGAGGAAAGGAAAGGATTATGGCTACAGTTCGTGGCTCCTTTGAAGAAGGGTATCGGCTCTTACCACAGTATTGTGAACAAATTAAGAGGACAAATCCAGGAAGCATTGCAAGTGTATACAAAAATCCAGAAGATGATTGTTTTCAACGGCTGTTCATCTCATTCTATGCCTCAATATATGGTTTTGTAAATGCGTGCCGACCACTGATTGGGTTAGATAAGACTGTTTTAAAGAGCAAATATCTGGGAACCTTACTCCTGGCCACTGGATTTGATGGAGATGGTGCTCTATTCCCTCTAGCTTTTGGGGTGGTTGATGAGGCAAGCGATGAAAATTGGATATGGTTTTTGTCTGAACTGCATGCTTTACTTGAGGCCAATACAGAGAACATGCCAAGGCTCACAATTTTGTCAGATAGGCAGAAAGGAATTGTAGATGGCGTCGACTTCAACTTCCCAACTGCCTTCCATGGATTCTGCATGCACCATCTCACTGAGAGTTTCCGCAAAGAGTTCAGCAACTCTGCACTTGTTGATATCTTCTGGGGAGCTGCTCATGCTCTCACTGATTATGAATTTGATGCTAAAATGAGAGAAATTGAGCAAATATCACCTGAAGCTGCCTTCTGGATTGGAAGGATATCCCCGCGTCTTTGGGCAACTGCCTACTTTGAGGGAACACGATTCGGACACCTGACGGCAAATATTGTTGAGTCGATTAACGGTTGGATACTTGAAGCTTCTTCACTTCCAATAATCCAGATGATGGAGTACATTAGGCGGCAGTTGATGACTTGGTTTAATGAGCGACGCGAAGCAAGCATGCAGTGGGGGACAATCCTTGTGCCTTCAGCTGAACGGCGTGTCTCCGATGCAATAGAACACGCAAGAGGCTATCAAGTTGGAAGGGCAAATGAAGCAGAGTTCGAAGTTGTTTCTCCTCGTGAAGGCAGCATAATCGTGGACATCCGCAACCGCTGTTGCCTTTGCCGAGGTTGGCAGCTCTATGGCTTGCCCTGTGCTCATGGAGTGGCTGCACTTCTCTCTTGTCGACAGAATGTTCATCGGTACACTGAGAGCTGCTTCACTGTGGCAACATATCGGAAGGCATATTCGCAGACTATACATCCGATTCCAGACAAGAGCCTTTGGAGGGAAATGTCTGACTCAAATCAAAATGCCAATAATCAGATTGCCTTGGTAGTTAATCCACCCAAGTCGCTTAGGCCACCCACAAAGCCAAGAAAGAAGAGAGTTCGCTCGGAAGATCAAGGTCGGGTTAAACGAATCGTGCATTGTAGCCGATGCAATCAAACGGGTCACTTCCGAACAACATGTGCAGCGCCTGTATAATACATTGTTGGCATTCTGGTAGTCAGTAACCTCTACTTTTCGTATATATAGATTATGGTAGACTGATAGGCAATCAAGAGGAGTTCATTTGAGTTTTTTTCTTCCCCTCTGTACTTTAAGAAATGTTAGTTGTCTCATCCTCAAGGGTATGATAAGGACCATCATTGTATTAGCATATTGTTTGTCTGCTTATTTATTTCAGGATTCCTCCTTAAGGTATAGTGCCTATTTTTCTCTTTGTTTCTGTTTAATCTGCTGAAATCTCAAGAAATATTTTTTTACATAAATTACATCAAACCAAACAATAACAAACAGTCGTGCAGCTCTTTAGCACAGATAAATACACTCACCTCTCTTCCCCTTGGAAATAAATAATAAATAGTAAGCATGTTTCATGTGCTTATACGCATGTATATAAATACCACAATTTGCAACGTCAAACATCACACACACACACCATCTGATCTAAAAGTCTCCATATGCATCACAAGCTTCAACACACGGCGTAAATTAAAGTCTGAGACAGTGTGTAGTCATCTTTGTAAGGTAAATTAAAGTGCCAAACTCACTTCCCATCTGCAACATGACTGCAGCTGTGCTCTGATCCGTTGCCCATAGTAATGCGCCTAGATTTGATGCTGTCTCTCTCTTTCACATTCTTCTTCAAGGCTTCAAGACAGTGGTGTCGTTCAGCAGGGGTGACATCATTGTGGCTCTTTCTTCGAGTGAGTTTGGGTGATTTCGCTCGAGTAGGAGGTACCTTTGAACAAAGAAAATGGCCTAACTTGATGAATCAGACTGACAAGAAACATTGAAATCGCAGAAAAGTAGGAGATGAAAGTGGTAGAAATGGCTAAAAACTCGAAGAAGAAAAAAATTTAAAAGAGTGGAATCACAAACCAGGCAGCAGAATAGGGGGAAATATTAGAAGCCAAGACATGCTTCATGATGTAAGTGGAAGGCTTATTTGGGGATTTTTGATGCGGGATAATGCAAGACATACACATAAAACATGAACCTTTCATTAGTTTATCAAGTAAGCAAGATGTGAAATAGCTAAGCATTATTTAAATTGGAATTTTTGATCTGATGAGTTGAATTTTGGAAATGAACTTTGCAACGGACTCTGTGGAACTCCATCCGCTAGTAAAATGACAATCTATTTACTTTTTCTATCTGCAATTTGCTTGAATCAAGGCATTAAATGCAAAGCTCCAAGGCATTACCTTCTTTAACTCGGCCTTTGGAGGAGGGCCGTCATGGTAGAAACTAGGAATAGGCTGTGCTTTGAATGTCAAACTCTTCCTCAACTCTTTCAGAGCAGCCTCGTGCTCTTCCTGATGAATTAGACAGTTAAGATTAACCATGTCAAAGTTAGAACTGTTGGGAAATGTAACCTGTCAAAGTTTGTTTGAAAGCAACTTCTCTATCAGCCTTCCTTTCTTTTATTTAAAATTGTTTGAATTAAGTTGTATTTTGTTTATAGCGTTGACCATCTCCTGAACACTAAAATAGTTATTCTAGAAATTGAACCATATATTACAGCTATGTAAACTTTTAAAATTGGCCAGAGAATGATCAGAACATTTTCAATGTTGTAGAATCTCACTAACAGAAGATGAGTACAACCCATAAAATATATTATGCTTCAACGTGCACTCTCATGATTCTTTTCAGAGTAAATGAAGGAAATTTAATAAAGCAATGAGCAAGTAGAATTACATATTTTCTTTCTTAAATTGCATTTTACTCACAGAGAAAAATCAAACAAGCTGTTCACAAAATATGCAACCAGTATATTTTCCATTGTGCACATCAGCGTGGCATTGGCAGAATATTAACAAAAGAAAACATACCCTTTTCCTAGCTTCAGACTGATTTTTTTCTTCCTCCAAAGCTATGTGTTTCTGTTCCAACTTAGAATAGAACTGAAGAAATCAGAAGTCAAAGGATTAAAAAAAAGTTCGTTAAAATGAGAACAATTAGATTAGATCTATTACAGAGAGATAGAACCTCCTTTCTCTTGTCTGCACGCTCACTGCATCTACAAGTAGGGGCAGTCGCTGCAGTAGTTTTAGGGTTGCTTCTCAAATTTCTTACAGATGGTGTAGCTCTGTGATATAGTTCAGGAGAATTCAATACACTGTATAAACAGAGTAGAGGTAAGATACAATGATGAGTAAAGGATACGAAGCAACAGAGTGAAAATCTTCAGCATCAGCTTGGATTGCATTGTGAAGTTGCAACGGCTTCCTGGATGTGAGAAGGGAGTTCCTCTGCAATGCATTACAACCCAACAGGAATAATTTCGCAATTGAACATTATTCAGATTTCCTAAATACTTTTCCAACAGAACTTAATATGTCAACCTAGAAGGCATATCAAAATTTGAGTTCAAAACTTGTATTCTTCTTGATATGTTGATATGCTGTATGCAATGATAATGGTGAGAAATTCCTTTTTTTCTCATGTACTTTTTGTTGTGCATCATCACTAGATATACCAACGAGCAACTTGTTACTAGGATCAGAAGTGGATGGTGAGAATGTACAGGAGAAGCTAAGTATGAAACCTAATGACATCCTATGAACTGCTTAACATACGGATGCTCTAGTTTTTATCAAACAAAGATTAAGAAATGACATCATGGAACAGTTAACAAGTTTTATACGGAGGGATAGGCCACCTGAGAATAGTTTGGGATGTGTGCTGACTGATGATCATCTACGGTATCATGTTTGTCCGCATTCACAGTTAAAGAAATAATAGAGTTATGTCCACCAGAAGCACGCTTTTCAGTTGCAAGAGTGAATGGATGAGGAACAGTGTGGTTAGAATGCCCATTTCCAGAATTAGCAGGCTTCGGTGCAGCTTTCTTTCTTTGATTTGATGACTTGTGAATAATATGTTTATTTTCTACGGTGTCATCATCCAAACACCGCTTACTGAGTTGAGATAGTTCTTGCTCCTGCTCCTCGTGAGAATTCTCATCTATTATGCTAACTGCATAATCTGACTCTCTATCAGAAGCCACTTTAATGATTTCCATACCCATTAACCTGCCACAAGAACCAATGCAATGAAAATATAACGTGTATAGAAAGCTTAAATAACTAGGCATAAAAGATGTAAATAAAAAAGAACTAAAGAACACCTAAGTAAAAGATGTGGGAACTTCTTCAAGAATTTTAACAATTATGTTCATGGAAAAAATAATAAAGAGTAGAACTAATAGTTTGCTGCACAAATTTCTGTCAAATATCACTATCCATTGCTAGAGGGGGTTCCTAAAATCATCAATAGATCACACATGAGCATGAGATCGCATTTTATATACAAAATGGAAAGAGAAAACAAACTATGAAAGTAAATGGCTCAAAAAATAATTAGATGCTATAAAGAAAACCAGACAGTTTTACCCTAGCAGTAAGAATAACTTCATTTTATCCGATTTTAAAGGGGGGAATCCAACCCTATAGGAACCTAGCTCGATTTTTCTTTTGCTAGGCCCATAGCTAAAAAACCTACTTTTTTACAATTATGAGGTTTATTCTAATATGAAATCCAATCCTGGAAATACAGCATACCATATTTTTTTACTACCCAAATCTTTGAGACATTTCGAAATAGAGAAAGGGGTGTTGTAGAACAAGATACGATAATAAGATTAGCTTCAATTCTTAAGAGAAAATGTATTAAAATAAGTCAATAACACAGAAGACAACACTATCAGAAAGTTTATAAAAAATGAAATAACTACCAATTGTATTGACATTTAAGTAGTCATTAAGGGAATGTAACTTAGGTGGTAGAATGCAAACTTATCATGCAAGAAGTACAGGGATTCGTACCCTTCATCTCCAATTTTGGAATTTATTTTGGTAGAAAATGGTTTTTATAAATAGTCATTGAAAATTTCACTGAAAGTGTTATACACATTATGAACAAGGCTCTACTAGGGAGCACATAGGAAGCCATATAAGACATATTACTCAACAATACAAATGTCATAACAAGACTGGTAGACACTTTGTTGAATAATATCTTGCTTAGCAATTAAGAGGTATGGAGATTGATATCTTGCATCTCCATTTTTTCTCTTTTTTATTTTGGAAAATATCTTTCATAAATAATCAGTACAAACTCTACCAAAAAGTGTTGCCCACACGAAGAACAAGATTTCAAGGAGCAGAAAAAACAAAAACAAAATATTAAGTTAAAACAAGAAACTCAAGGAAAATGTAGCAAACAACAATAGAGGCACCGTAAGAAGACTGGCCAAAATTTCATCATATGTTATCAATTAAAAAAAGAGAGCTAATTAAGTATTAGAAAATTCAACAAGCAGTTATCTTAACCAATATTAGGGAATGCCTTCAGGATTTTAAACAGATAGTGTTATGCATCGATCATTTCTCAAAGAGGTAACCATACTTTTCTTAATTTTTTTAGTCTTTGTCATTCACTATTAAGAGCTAAGGCTAAGGCAAAAGGATCAACTCTATGAATGAAATTTACCATAAAATTCTGTGCTTCTATTTATTCATTGCAAGACAGGGCTACCAAGAATCACTACCAAATGACACACATGAGAGCGCAAAGAACATCATTTAATCGAGATGGAAGAAAAATGAAAAGGAACTGAATAAAAACATCAGTAAATGCTACAAAGAATTTCTGAGCCTAGTCGTATGATAGAAGAACAACTTCAAATTTAGTAATTAGTATATCTAATTACTTTTTTTTTAAACTAGAACAAGAGTGATAGCAATTGTAATTATGCACTGGAACATGCATGAAGATAATGCCCTTTGGAAGATCCTAGCTTAAAAGAACCAGCAAGTGATAGAGAGTAGAGACTAAATATGATAGTACGATCAGCTTGAAATTCTTAGAAGAAAATGTTAATCATACAAGAACAAGTCAGCTTAACATAACTAGCAAGAAATATGACATTATACATTGATTTATTCAAGAGCGCTCCAATTTTTAGTTTTTTTTCCGATTAAGTAGGTAAGCCACAGGACATCAAGGGGATGTAGATGGCAAGAGTGTTTCAGAGTGTAAAAAAACTTATACAAACTCTACGTTCGGATAGGAAGTTGCTAGAATTTTCCGCGCGCACAGTCAAGAATTAGACCAGCGTCAGCATTTCTCATCTTGTTAACCACCTAAATTCTGAGGAGAGATTTACTACCAAACATAAAGCTTTTAAGACCTTAAGGAGATGTTGCTCAGACTCACTTAACACGCGAGAGGCATGTGAACTAATACATGCATTTCCAAACGGATAAGTAGGAATAGGAAATTGCAAAAAATTGTTTTACACACTAGAACTGTATAAGCTAAATACACATCACAA
>JBBPFQ010798655.1:0-12978 GCA_037974815.1 Kaempferia elegans
CTGGAGCTATAGGTCAGATAATATTCAGTAGGAACAATCATCCAACTAAAGCCCTTTTTTAAGAATAAAATTGAATCATGTACCTCAGGTACTGTTATTTCCTGGAAAAGTGATTAATAGAAATATGGTAACCTAATTTTATCAAGTTTCATAGCTGGTGGGAACTATAATAATGTTTATTTTCTTAACTTAAAAAGTCGTGACATTGATAGCCTCTAAATAGATTGCTTTTTCTCACTTTGGTTTAACAAGTGTTCGATTAAATGCTCATGAGAAAAAAAAACATTTTTTTCCTAATTTTGCAAGGCACAAAGTGATGTACAGTTTTGTGCAATAAGGTGGGCTACCTCTTTATTTGATACAAGTCATTGTCCTAGCCGTTACATTTGCATTCTTGGAGCTGCAGACTCGAAGATGGACATAAGGTTACATTTTTCTCATCATTACCTTGCCTTTTCTGATGTTTGTGTAGGTTTATTTTGTTGTTTTTTATTTAGGTAATTTTCTTTTTTTTTCTCTATTCATCAAGGCCAACCTGCAACTGTTGAGATCTATAAACCATACTCGAAACAAATAGTATGTATGATGTTGATCCATTCTGGCCCTTTGTAGAAATTCTCGTGTATGATAAGAAATCCAATATTGAGCAATGCTTTTTTAGAATTTCTGATTTTTCTCTCTTATATATATGTAACCCACATTCTTCCCATATGCTTCCAAGCAACCCTTTTAAACTTAATAACCTAGCCCATCTAATCACTACTCACATAGATGAGTTACTCTGGACCTGTTAGTTCTAACCATTGGCCCAAAATGCTTACCCAAGTTAGCAGTTGCTAGCTTGTCAAAGTTTATAAATTCCCTCTATTGGCCTACCGCCTACAACACATCACGTGCAACTGAATTTTGGTATCATGGTCTCCTCCACTTATTGCTTGCAGTTACTCTGAACACTTACTCCAATTCATAGTTTAAAATTGTTTATTAGTAGCACATGTGGCTCAATGGTGGTTCTGTCATCACATAGCTAATCCTTTTCAATGCCTTATCATGGTCTCCTCCACTTATAACACTCCACACGTTTTACCAAGTTAGGAGCAATTTTTGTTTCCCTAACCTACTGACTGGAAATTTTCAGAGCCATGGTTCGGTACCTCTCTGCTAGCAAAATGCTTAGATAGTTTTAGCAGATACAGGCAATCTTGGTTTGTCTCCTATCTAATTTGATTATCTGGAAACTACCTAAAGTTCCACATTCGACCTCAATGTTTCTTGTGTTTCCCTTTAGATTTACTTTGGCTATTTGAACTGTAGCACAATTGACTTCAATAAATAAAATTCTGCATTGTGCTTCATACCATTTTGTCAGGATTTCATTGACTTATATGAAACATGTAGGTGTATGAGAAATGAGAATGTGAAGATGGATTGGTGAGGCTAAAAAATATAAAATAAAAATGCTACTATCCCAT
This sequence comes from Kaempferia elegans, assembly GCA_037974815.1. Classification (NCBI taxonomy): domain Eukaryota; kingdom Viridiplantae; phylum Streptophyta; class Magnoliopsida; order Zingiberales; family Zingiberaceae; genus Kaempferia; species Kaempferia elegans. The sequence goes on from JBBPFQ010798655.1 coordinate 1,473, forward strand.
AGCAATCAGATTGAAATGGTTGATAAACTGAGAAAAATTGATTAAATTGGTATAAACATGTTCAAAAGTAACTAATTGATTTTTAATTAAATAAATTGGATTGAGTAGTATTGGAGTAAGAATAGTGGGACATCAAACAAACCTCTATTTAATGTAATAAATAGTTATTTAAAGAATATTTTTATTACTAGTAATCTAGTAATATGGCTCTGCATAAAATTAAATTTGGGGACAAGATCTATATATGACCACCACAACCATCACAATCACCATCAATCTGTGTTAATCTTAATTATTTGTGATAGGATACATCTGTTTTGTCGATTTGGTTCCATGCAAGGGTATGTGCTAATAATATTCAGCTTTCTTAGTTTTTTTTCTCTTTCTATTTTGTCGATTGGAGTTATTTTTTTTTAATCTCCCTCTATTCCTTGCACTGTCAACTCTAATTGATTCAATTTCCATTGGATATATTATATCTCCTGCCTATTTCAATTGCATCCACAAACTTTTTTCTAGGCTCAGAATTTTTCTTAAATTCATTTTCTGTGTTGGTTGATGTTTCCTTCCCCATTTCATTATTGTTACTAGGGAAATGGCACTTGAAGGACTGCAACTTATTGAAGATCAAGAACTGACATCTGAAGTAAACGCTGACCTTAAGTATCCTAATCTTACAAATATGCTTCATTACATATGCAATCAGCAGCCGAAGTTATTAAATTCTTCTGAGATAGGAGAACGATTGCTTCTGTTCCCATCTAAAACATACGTCGCCATGGTTAAATTTCTGATGAAGTGTTTTAAGGCAGAGTTTGAGTCATCCAAGATCAGCATTGAGACAGTTGTATCCCATTCAGAAATTTTTACCCTCTTCTCAATTTTAGAGCATGCTATGGCATTTGAAGGATCCGTTGAGCTTCATGCTACTGCCAGCAAGGCATTAGTTGAAATTGGTGCTTATCTACCAGAGGTTAGTATTGTCTTTCAGTTAATTATGGCTGCCCTTTTAAATTCTTTTAGCTCATTAATTGTATTTTTGCCCTTTACAGTTAGTAGCAACTCATTACGCTGAACGCCTGTCTTGGTTAAAGCCTTTACTGAGCCACATTGATTCTGATACTCGTGAATCTGCATCACGCTTACTCGGAATTGCTTGTTCTGCTTTGCCATCTCCAATTGTCTCCACACTTATATCTGAAATTTCAGACTCTATTGGTGGCAGCACCCACACATTAAGGTTATTGACAATAGCTTGGTTTATCTGTTTGAGTGAATTAGGTTTTATTCAAGTTAAACTGTGCATTGAATGCTATCAGGTTTGAAAATCGTCATGGGGCATTGTGTGCTCTAGGATATATGGCCGCTGAATGCATAAAAGAACCACCAAAAGCAAGTATCTTTCGAACTGTATCTGGTTACTCATCGTTCTTATTTTCAGGACTTTATTAAGTTTTTCATTACTCTTATGAAGCAAACTGAAGAAAATGGCCATCTTCGTTCTCCTTTTCCCATTCCATATGTTTTATTAGTCAAACTAGCATCCAAACTCTATTCTCTTGGCTTTTAGATGCCTATCAATTTTTTTTTCTTCTGTACTTTGAAATTCTATATGAATTCTTTGTTTCCTTACTGATGATCGCTTAGGACTTGTTCAGTTGAAATAACAATATATTGAAGGATTGATGGGGAGGGAGGGATGTATAAATGAGTGGATGTATGAGGATTGTTTTATCTTCAATTAACTATCAATCAACTTCAATTACCAATCAACTTAACAAAAACAATTAAATTTAAAGACTACCATGGCACTATACTATTCTAAAATTTTAATGAAGAATCAACTTGATGAAGACTAAATAAATGGCATATTTTGTTAAATATAGATAGTAATATGTTACCATGGTAATAAGATGAAAAGTCAATAACCTAATGATATGAAAATTTACTTCAATAACTAGAACCATATTTCACAAATATTATTAAACAATCTTTTAAAATTCTTAATATAAATTTATAGGCGATGGATTTTTTTAAAATAATTATTTACAATTAACCAATGTTTATTGAAAAGTGGACATCAGTGCAACTGACGAAAATTTTTGACATTGCGGTGGCGGCGATGCTAGTGTTATAGATGTAGAGACGATGTTAGTGCATGAATGATGGTGGATGAGGAAACTCTTTATAAATTTGTGGTAGTGGCATGTGAGGGAACCCACAAAGAAACAATTAAGATATGGTTAGTTTGCTTATAAAGACTACAGGGTTAGTTTTGTAATTAACTAATTGTTATCATCCATTCTTCCCTTGCCCCTCTCTTCAATTTGGGAGGGGCAAAAGAAGCATAAATTCTAATATTTTTCCTTGGACTTATCACTCCTGAGTGATCCATCTCCCAGCTGAATGTATGAATATTTGAATCCATCCATCCACTCATCCATCCTTCGATTATTTGTCCAAATGAACAAGCCCTTTGTTTCTGACAACATTTTAGTGGCTAATAGCCTAATATGCTGATGACTCACATTCATTCAGATACCAGAGGCGCATCTTAATGTTGTTATTGATACTCTTGTACAGGTAGTTGAGAATGAGAATTCGGAACTGGCCTCTGTTGCAATGGAAGCACTTGGCCATATTGGTCTTCGATGTGCATTATCTTCATATTGGCAAGGTAAGCTTTTAGATTTTCTTTTATATTTATGGAGGGATATTGGATAGAAAATTCTTCAACAAATTACCACCAAAACCAAGTTCAACTTTCCTCAACTTTCTTATGAACTCCTGGCAGCTGGAATTCTAACTGTTTTGCAAGGAAAGCTAAATAAACTACTTTCTGGAGATGATATTAAATCCATTCAAAGGATTCTGATTTCATTGGGCCATATTTCAGTAAAGGAAACCTCCTTTGAGCAAATACAATGTGCTCTTGATCTCATTTTTAGTCTTTGTCGGTCGAAGGTATGAAATTATTTGTCTATTTTCTTATATTTTTATTGTATGCATAGCCTAAATTGGTTTATTTGTTTACTCCGATTACATATTTTGGATTGTTAAGGTGGAGGAGATCCTTTTTGCTTCTGGGGAGGCTCTATCATTTATATGGGGCAGTGTTCCTGTCACTGTGGACATGATACTTAAATCAAATTACAATTCCCTGTCTAAAGTCTCCAGCTATCTTACTGGTGGCATATGTGTATCCAAAACTTCCAGTCTCTCTCTTGAGAATGACATAAATATTGAGTCACAGATAAGGGCCCAAGAAGTGATAACACGAAAACTTTTTGATGTTCTCTTATACAGTAGCAGAAAGGAAGAGCGATGTGCTGGTACTGTATGGTTGGTCTCACTCTTAATGTATTGTGGGCATCATTCAAAAATTCAACAAAACCTTCCTGAAATTCAGGTTTGCTTCTTTGATTCAAGATCACCTTGAAGTATGTCTTATTGTCATCAGTATTCATGTGATACAACATTATTGGATTTCATCTTATGTCCTTTGCTATCACGAGTTTCATCCCACATTACCAATATAAAAAGCTGTGGATGTGTTTTTTTTAGGGTAAGCATAGGCAGAAAACTTTCTGCAAATTATATTTTCCTTCCTCCGTGTTATCCCTCTTTATTTGTTCTTTTGTACTCAAATCAAAAGCCCAACTTTCTGCAGGCGTAGCAGGACCTGTAGACATATTTATGTCACTTGATAATAAGTTATGATCACCACTCCAGCAGGAACTCTAGACATATTTATGTCACTTGATAATAAGTGATGTACACACATGACATATGCTTGATACCTTTCTTGATTAGACATATACATGTAAATTGGATATTCTTATCTTAAGGTATCTAAATTAACATGATGGCTTGAAAATATACTGTGTGATGTGGTTAAATTTTGTTCCCGCAATATTACTGAAATAGCATGCAATTTTGTCCCTTTTTCTTGCTTGTTGGTGGACAACCAAAGTGGATGCAGGGAGAAAACTAGGTTTTCTTCTATTTTTTCATTGTTTTTATTTTAAATTTTCAGGAAGCTTTTTCGCACCTTCTTGGTGAACAGAATGATCTCACACAGGAGCTGGCATCCCAAGGTATGAGCATTGTGTACGAACTTGGTGATCCTTCAATGAAAGAGAGCCTTGTAAATGCTCTTGTAAGCACATTAACTGGCACAGGGAAGAGGAAAAGGGCTGTCAAGGTATTCCTTTTAAATCTGGTTGTCTTGCTGTGATCTACTCAGTTATTATTATTGACTGAGTTAATTTATTCTCTCTTATAGCTGATGGATGATTCTGAAGTTTTTCAAGAAGGGGCAATTGGTGATACTCTCAGTGGAGGAAAATTAAGCACTTATAAAGAACTTTGCAGTCTAGCCAATGAGATGGGCCAACCTGACTTGATTTACAAGTTCATGGATCTGGCTAACTATCAAGCTTCCCTCAATTCTAAGAGAGGTGCAGCATTTGGATTTTCAAAAATTGCAAAGCAGGCTGGAGATGCTCTTCAGCCATATCTACGCACTTTGATTCCTAGGCTTGTGAGGTATCAATATGACCCAGATAAGAATGTCCAGGTATTTAAGTCTTACTGTCTTTCATGAACAGTCTACATAAGTGCTCTTGCTGTATGCGTGTGTGTGTGTGTGTGTGTGTGTGATCTCTATGCAATTGTTTTGCTATAGTTATTTTGCTGTCTCAAATGCTTATATTTCATTTCTAATCATCGAATGAAGACCATTTTTAACCTATGCCCAACTATACAGTTGCATGTATTATATGTTTTTGCTGCTGTAAATAGTAGATACGCTCCTCGTAATTTTTTTGTGTTGGTTTATGCTTTCTTAACTGTGAAATTTTATGTGATTAGGATGCCATGGGACATATATGGAAATCTATTGTTGCAGATACAAAGAAAACTATTGATGAACATTTTGACTATATTGTGGACGATTTGTTGGCACAATCTGGATCAAGACTTTGGCGATCACGTGAAGCATCTTGTTATGCACTTGCTGACCTTATTCAGGGTCGTAAATTTGGTGAGGTTAGTGTCATATATCTTGAAATGCTAATTATTTAGTTTGAGGTGCTAAAAGATCTAATAGTTAGTAATCTGAGGATAGCCATGAAGTACAAATAGCTGCATTTAGCAGTCTGAAGATAGCCTTGTAGAAACCCTTTTATACTGTATCTCCAATAATTTCAGTTTGTCTTACATTACATAATACCTTGTCACTTTGTTTTTCTTATATTGTTTCTATCCTGTGTACAGGTATCTAGACATTTAAAAAGCATATGGACTATAGCATTCCGTGCAATGGATGACATAAAAGAAACTGTACGGAATTCTGGTGACAGTTTGTGTCGTGCTGTGACTTCATTAACCACTAGGCTGTGTGATATTTCGCTTAGTTCAGCCTCAGATGCGAGTGAAACTATGAATATTGTTCTGCCATTGTTAATAGCTGAGGGCATTGTAAGTAAAGTTTCGAGTATACAAAAGGCATCCATAGCGATGGTCATGAAATTGGCAAAGGTAAGCAATATTTAACATATGTACAGAAATAATATGTCAAAAAGAACTTCTACTTCCAGATATTTGTATCTATGAACATCTTTATTCGCTAAGAAGCTGTGTATTATATCATTTGAAATGAATTTTTTCTAAGAAAAAGTGAGATTCCACTAGTAATACAGATCCAAAAAGTTACATGGCAGGTTTAGCCACATTATGTTAAGTTAGAGAGCAAAATGACATGGAGATTCTTTTTATTGAATGACTACATGATGCATGCATTTCTCATCTATAATAATTCATCGTTAACTTCTAACCTTAAAGTTGTTTTCTTTAACATTTTCTACTGCAGAATGCTGGAATCGCTATTCGCCCTCATTTACCGGATCTTGTATCTTCCATGCTGGAATGTTTATCAAGCTTAGAAGACCAAAGGCTCAACTATGTTGAGGTTTGACCTTGTTAAAAAGTGTGGATTCTTTTTGTCAGTTTGAAATGTCAAGTTTAGGGAATATAATTTGTTAATATATGGTCTGTTTGCAAGACTACACTGTTTTCCTTTTCTATTCATTTACCAGATGCATGCAGCAAATGTTGGAATCCAAACTGAAAAACTTGACAGTTTGAGAATTGCCGTCGCTAAAGATTCTCCAATGTGGGAAACCCTCCACTTATGTTTGAAAGTTGTGGATGCAAAATCATTGGATTTATTGGTTCCTCGGCTAGCCCAGCTGATAAGGTCAGGAGTGGGGTTAAATACCAGGTAGGCTCTTGCAATTTTTGTCCAAGTTCATGTTTTTGTGTTCTTCACTGCTACTTTTATTAATTTTGTTCTCTTACTATATACTTTTCCTACATATACTATTATGTTTGCCTTTTGTTTGTGTTAATTTGTTTGGTCACTTGTTAAGTTTCAAGTCATGAAAAATTATGCGTGATAGTCAGAATTATTGCTTTATGACCTCTTATTTCCTATGGTTCTTCATAATCTGAGGAAAGTTATCTCACTATTCAATTGCAAGTGATTAGGTTCAAGCTAGATGCGGAAGAAATTCCTTTTTTTTTTGTGTCAGAAAAAGTGTTTTCTTTAATGTTTGGTAAGACCTTCTGCTATCGTATGAATATTTTATGCGCCGATCTTAGTTTTTTAGATTCATCTCTCATGATGGAAGATGTAAGAATAAATGAAAAGTGATGCACATGGCCAATCAATCCAAGTCGGTCATGCTTTGCATGACATTCACTAGTAATCCATTGCCCAGTATTGGTGGGCGAATTTAGAATTCAGTTGTAGCATTGCATAGTTGCATGGGGCAATGATCTTGTCAATTCTATAGTTGTGACTAAAAAAAATCTTTGGGAATAAAAAACTGAGAAAGAGATTCAAGATTTAGTTCACAAATAATTTTCTAGTTTTTTTTTGTGTAAAAGGAAACAGTTATGACTCTTAAGTGAGGCCTCCAGCATGTCCCCAACCTTTTGTAGCCTTGCTGACATGACCAAAAAGCCAAAAAGGTGTGCTGTAGCACTGTGAATTAACACGTACAAAAGTAAGTTTACCTCAAATCTTTCATCTTTAAATGCAATACCAAATCAAATATCATATTGGTGAATTCTAATTTAGTAATTTGTTGAACTCACTTTGATTACAGTACTCGTCTGCTATGCTTTTTTAAATATTTTTCATTTGTTGATGTTACTCTGATAGCTGGAAGGTTTTGGTTTTTATTTCTAGATTTTTTAGTGTCTTCTGAGTGGAGTTGGAGTTTTACTAGTATTTCAAATAGAAAGAGATTGTTGCTCTCCTTATATGTGTTACATAAAATCCTAGACTCTTTCTTGAAGATTCTGTGTCTGTCTCTCTCTTGATGAAGGTGTCTAGTTTTCTCACTTATGCAAATGCACTTGTGTAAACAAACAAACAAACAAAGCAGAAATCAGATCATGAGATACATGTCATTTTTTTTGGTTGAAAATATGGATAGAAGAAGGCCAAAGGAAAGAGGGGAAAATCCAACAGTGTATTGCTTACTAGGTTGGAAAGAGGCTGAGGTGAGGAAACTGGAGGGAATACACTTCTGACTTCACCATTCATTTTTTTGTTCTATTCACTATATCTAATAAGAGTGATCGAAATGAGTGGAACTTCTAGATTCTTGTGTGATCATTGTGTCTCTCTTAGACTAGAAGGATAGTTTATAAAGTTGTTGTATGACTTGCCAAACTTTATGAATCAGAGTGTTGGGCTATAGGAATTAGGAAGTAACACTACTAAAAGGCTCACCATCTGAAATAGACAAATTTGTGCATTTATGCCCTTACCATACCCATGGTACCTTTTTTCTACTAGCATTATCTGATACTGCAGATTTATGTTGTTCTATTAAAGAGAAGAGACTGTGTGGTGACTGCCATGCTGAGTCACTGCCCAGTATAAAATGAGACCTTTTTTATAATGTAACACTAATGACACCGTAATGTACATTTATTGGTAACCCTCTATTGTACATATATTTTCCTTTTTCTATGTAGAAATAATTGTGTCACCCCCTCATGCTTTATGGGACCTTTTTTTTATAGTGATAGGTTGAATGCTCAGATGATGCACTGGTGAAATATGTTCAGTTCTCAGAGTTACATTAATACACTCTTATGTCAATTCATTAATTCTAGCACAAAGTATTAGAAAACATATACAAGGCTCCTATACTTAGCTCCAAGCACCCTTGCAAAATTTAATTTGTTTTCTGTGTTTGAGATGTCTGTTGGATTTAGGTGGTTGATACCTATTTTTTTTACTTGTGGAGTGTTGGTATCCTACTAGGAGTCTCAATGCCAAATCGGGTCTGATCTAACATGAGAGTGGCAGATGAAGACCATGTTTCAAATGGAGTGACTTTGACATGTCTGTCATTAAGCTATCTTATAATTACACCAAATAATTAACTATTTCATACAAATATAATCTTTGCTTGCCATTGTACACGTGCTGGTTGCATCTGATAAATTTCTAACACTTTTATGCTCTTCTTTTTTTTCTCCCATAAATGAAGTGCAATAGTGCTGTGAAAAACTAATGTGTGTTCTTGGATTGTATTCTATAACATATTCTTCTGTTCCTGCAGGGTGGGTGTTGCAAGCTTCATTACATTGTTGGTTGAGCAAGTAGCTTCTGATATCAAAGCTTTTACTGGAAGTTTGTTAAAACTCACTTATCATGCTGTTCTTGAGGAGAAAAGTAGTTCTTTAAAGAGAGCATTTGCAGTTGCTTGTGCTGTCATTCTGAATCACGCAAACCCATCTCAGGCTCAAAAAGTCATTGAAGACACTGCTTCCTTACATTACGGTGAAAGAAATGCCCAACTTTCATGTGCTATTCTTCTGAAAGCTTATTCAAGTCTTGCGGCTGGTGTCCTTAGTGGTTACCAAGTTGTGGTTGTTCCTGTAGTATTTCTTTCCAGGTTTGTGTTTGTCAAATAATCTATATTTGTTCTTTTACATCCTTAATATTTAGAATAGATGTCCTGTAAATTTATCATTCCTTATATCTATTCCTTCTACAAAGAAGAGGAATATCAAAGAAAATTTAATTAGCAATGATAAAATATGATAAAATTATTTAAATATATATGATGATATAGTAAGGGATAGAGTCCAATGGTGTAAGAAGATCCATATAGCTAATCCCACCTAATAGGATAATACTTATTGTCGTCATTGTTTTATCTGTTTCTGATTTCTTGCATTATTTTCAGCTCTACCCTTCTGTTTTTCAGTTCCTGCTGCATACCAGTTACCATTGTAGATTACTGTATTACAAACTAGACTGATAAGTATAATCAAAATGAAGGTAAAGTTTTACTAGGTATATCAATTGTGGCCTAATTGTTGTTATGCTCTGACAGCTAGTGATGTTATAGATACTAACCAAACATTCAATTTTGAGGAGTCAATTTGTTGAGTATAGGATCAACGCAACAAAAAATGTAAAGTATTGCTCTTGCTGATCAATTCTGGTGGATACCAGCAATCCATGATTTGGGTGATATGATGCCAATATGAGTGATACAAAGCATATTGCAGTTGATACAGATTTAATACAAATTCAAAAACCAATAATAGTTATATCAGCATGCCTGTCAAGTGTATGGTGATTATGAAATTACGAATAAAAACATAAAATTTATATAATACACAAATAGTTGTTTAGACAAACATTAAGGAAGACACATGGATTACATCATTAAGTTACAAATCAGTATTTCAATTTCTTTGATTCCTCATTTCCTCATATCAATTCTGATACTTGGCCGAACTAGTAAGAACTGATTGTATATGATCCCACCAGTTGAACTAATATTTCAAACTTCGGGCTCAGCCTCCTTTTTAGCATAACCCAGAAGCATTATGGTCCAGTGTAAGTTTCTCGAGTAATGATTAACTGTGAATGTGAAGGGGCTAAATTTCTGCACCCGGCTCTTCAATATGATTAACTGTGAATGTGATTTCATTGGACATGGTATTGGAATATCAGAATCTTGGAAACTCAGTGAACTAATAGCAAAGAATAGATATCAATGAGAAATTGCCTAACCACATGCCCACTTTCTTTTGTTATTGTTATCGTCATCAACTAAAGTGTAAATACATGTAATAGCAAGGGAATATCTGTAATATTTCCTATTGAGTAATAACATCTCTCTCTCTCTCACTCACTCACACACACACACACACACACACACACACATTATATAGGAGGGTGCTTCCTAGGGTTGGATGGTTTAAAATTCCCCTGTATCAGAACAATAACAATTAAATTCAATTAATGTAGCCATTCATTCCCCTATTATTCTTCCTTTAATAATGTAATCAACATTTATAAGGCAGCTCAATGCATTCCTTTTGATTTTAAGTTCAATTTTGTTCAATTTGTTTACTATCTTCTTTCTTGAAATTCTCTCTATCTCTGTGACTGAATCAATGATACAGGACTTGTAGGCTATTTTTTTTTTGTCTACATGGTTTTGTAGGTTTGAGGATGAAAAAGATATTGGTACTATATTTGAGGAGCTCTGGGAAGAGAATTCTAGCAGTGAAAGAGTCACTCTTCAATTATACTTGGGTGAAGTTGTTGCCCTTCTTTGCAATTCTCTTGCTTCATCATCTTGGGCGAGTAAAAGAAAGGTGAATAAATTTGCTTTGTTATAGATAACCGAGTATGGTTTTAATTCTTGACTTATATCACTCATACCATGTATGTAGTCATCTAACTAAGGAACGATACACATAAGTTTGAGCAGTATTGCTAGTTCTAACCATTTTATAGTTTATATAGTTTGATTGTATATGTTGATACAAGTTTATACTGCTCAGCTCAACTACTGTAATGGTTCAAGCCTAAACCCTTATAAGTATTTGCTGAAGATATTCAGTCATGCAACAGATACATATTTTGGAAATTGTTTATTATTTAGAGTTATTTGCCACTGATCCCTTGTTTCTTTCTTATGACAGTCAGCTAAAGCTATTCAGAAGCTTAGTGAAATCCTTGGTGAATCTCTTTCTCCTCATCATCTCAATCTGCTCAGGTGCCTTCTGAAGGAGTTGCCTGGTCGTCTTTGGGAGGTATTAAATGTTTAAAAGAAGGAAAAATCAATCAATCTTGCATCACTTATGGTTTGCTTGCCGTATGGATAAATTATATTTATGTACAACTTTTTGGCTTAGATTTTATTGCATTCTAAAAAAATGATATTTGAAGTAATACTATAAAAATGATAAAATTTCTCAAATCAAAAACATCAAGTTGTGATAATTTCTTTAAAATTGAAATATCTAATGCTTGAACTATTTGAAGTTTGTATGAAAGTGTGGCTGTAAACGGTCAACTGGTGAATTATCTACTGCTTCTTTGGTTGCAATGTCTAATTGGAGTAAGGTTTCCAACATTTTTGTATTGTTTAACAATATAATATTCACTCTTTCA
>JBBPFQ010799072.1:0-12976 GCA_037974815.1 Kaempferia elegans
GGGTTTTGCTCCTCGTTCTATCCCTATCAACTAACGCCAATAAGACAGGTTCTTAAGAGGCCAACAATAAAGTTTGCTAATGGTCTATAAAGCCCTACTCCCTCTTGGGATACTATCACAATTCATTTAAGCCTCATGAGAAAGTGGACCCCTTATGTTGGGCATATCTTCTAACTAGCAGCCTAATTGGACTCCTGACCCATGAGTCCATTTCACCATTAATACAATATGTGGGTTTGTCATAGAGTTAAAAGATCATATATGTGTACAGTTACACAATACGCCCTCCCCATACTTACGATGTGATTAAAAGATAAAGTGGAAGCCTGGTGATGGGAAAGGTTGTCTAGTAGTGAGATGATACCTTATTAAATATGAAAATTGTAAGAGATATTGTAAAGGGGGTCCTTCTCCGCTTGTCCAAGTACGCGCGCGCACACACAGTCTCATATATACTTTCTTCCATTACGCTACCATTTTACTTTCCTCCTGTTCTAACTTGATTATCGAAGTAGATGTGCCAAGGACCCCTGACCTTCTTATTGATAATTTTTTTCCTCACTTTACTGGTATTTGCCCGAAGTTCTTCAGTCGAAGTCTTACTCCCTGTCAATTTCCATGCTAGTACACCGATGATCCATAACTCATCGCCTTATATACAAGGAATACATTAGGACACCCTTTTTATGTTTATTTTAAAAAAATACAATTTTGATAATCCTCATAATTAAAGGTGATTTTTTTATTTTTTACATTCTCTATCTTAACAACTTTGATCAATAAACTCAAAGTTATTAAATAATTATAATCAAAATTAATTGAATATTTTTAAAAAATATTTAAATATTAATTAAAAATATTTCAATTTAATTAAAATTTAAACAAAACTGCTACAGTATAAAACAATATTTAAATTGTTTAGAACAATTTTGACCATATATTTAAGTAATTAGTAGTAATTTTTTTGATTAAAATTACTTCAAATCTAGCAATTTCCCACAAAATTACTATAACAATGCAAATAAAAAAAATTGAAATATGAGAAGCATACCAAAATAAAGGGTATCTGCCACCCCACCCCACATTGTTTTGGAAAACAATCAGAACAAATCTCTTAATTTCTAAAACCAAAGTTTCAATTTAACTATTCACCTTTACCAAATAAATAATTCTAATAAATATATATATTAGTAAAGCTAAAAGATTTCTACCTTAGCAAAAGCGAAATACTTCATGGCAATCATTCAGTTTTATATCAGTATAAGACATTATATGTAAATTGTAACTAGCCTTTCTTAATTAAGATCATAAGATGACTGCATTTGATAATATAAATAAAGCATAGACGTATTTCACAAAATTTAAAATAAAGAACAGCTAGTTTGACCAGATAATGTAAATAAGCCTGTTTATTTGTTATTGCTAAAACAGTATAAAATAAGATAGAGAAGACGGAATTCTAGCACAATTACTTGCATCAGCATCATTTACAAGCATTTCTATGCATCATAAAGATTAAGATTACGAGCTTTACAATGAGAGACATGTTACCATAAAAAAAAAGAAACATGAGCAGCACAAAGGTTGTATTCAAAGGTTACTCATCCTTTTGAAGTCAGTTCCACAAAATATCTACTCGGTTTATAGAAAGCCAAGTCGAAGTCGTCACCTCTGAGGGGGTTGCTCGGGTGTCTGGATATTGCTGGAGACTGGATTTGAGGTCAAAGGATGAGAGCCATTTTCCTGGGGCGGGGCCGATCCCCACTTTGGATCCATGTCTGATGGCTCCAGAACATAGACAGCACCGTCACTCATACCGAGTGCAATCTGGTTGGATTCGGTCGGGTGAGCAGCAATCACCACAGGATGAGCAGACCCAGCACTGAAAAGTGGAAACCAGGAGTTGAAAGAGGAAGATTCAGTTTCAAAGTGATTCCATGCAAATGAGATAAGAGATGCATAGGTAATCTTGTGAGACTCTTTTAGGTGTACCTTTGAATGGATGCTGGTAAATAAGCAGATGGTGCGATCCGGCATCGAAGCCTCAGGCTGTCTGCTTCGAAGACTCCAATGGCACCATCGGAGAAGCCGGTGTATACTGACAGGCCATCACAAGAGTAGATTGCATGTGAAATTGGTGCCGAGAGCATGTCTCTAGGAGACCACTGTATCAAAACAGATATCTTTAATTTAAACCAGCGCATTTATAGTGTTAATATACAATGTATGCTCACACAGAGGAAGAATTCCACGGAGATATATATCAAAACATGAAAGAGAGAACTGCAACGGACAGTTCAATCAGTATTTAGAAAGAATAAGGAGAATGTTCATTCTTCTGCCAGATTGATTTTACCACATCCAACAAATAAACCATCATAGTTAAGCTTCAATTTTGAACTGAGCATTGAAAAAAAAATAAAACTTCAAAAATTTTCAAATTTATTGTCACTTTTATTTGGATAGGAGTCATTTAAAAGGGACACTAATGCATGTGTTTTTTCCAATTTAATAATATTATTGTCTTCATGTGTGTTGTTCTCTATGCGAGCCCAAAATTCATCAACTAGTTAATTTGATCCAGTACCTGTCACTTCCTACTCCTGGTTCACCTACCGGAGAAATGATTAAATGTTAAACGTATTTGAGAGATTTATGTTAATGTTAATAGGGAAATTGCATTAAGTAATGAATTTAATAAAATGCATATTGATGCATATAAATATTACAAAGCATTAGATTTGGTCCTCATCCTTATTTGTCCTCAGTAGCTTTCCAAACACTCAAACAAATTTCATGTTTACCCTATTGGTTGCTCTTGTACTGTGAGAAACATTAATACTAACACTTATTGAATATTAGTCTAATTTCATTGCAGAGATCTTGTTATAATGGATGGAAGGACATTTATGCCTTAAATAGTTATGTTCAACTAAATTATTTTAATGTGTATGACTCGTGCATACATAAAGTCTACAAAGACTTAGTTGAATGCACATGAAGCTCAAGGAGCTTCTGATGATTAGGTCAATAACATAAAAATCTACTAAAGACTGGAGAAGGATGGTATGAAACATTTGAAGGACCATAGGATGAGGAGCATTGAGTTGGCAACTCTGAGAAGAGCCGGAAGAGGTGGACTGCGTAGGTGACACATAGATCGAGCTGAGAGCTTGGTGTACTCGATGGGGATTGAGAACCTAACAAGAGATGACTACTATCAGCTAAACTTTTGAGTTGAGTGACATAATTTTAAAGTCCAGGTACATTCTTACTTAGGCATAGACAACCAAGAAATAAGGTGTTTCACAATACAGTTGACCAGAGAGATTGATTCTTACTTGCAAATGATGAACTAAGAAAGATACAATTTACTGAGATTTGCTTTTCTTGGTTGAGAAGGATAATGCAAATAATAAATTCAATTTTTAGAAGTGAGGGACTTCATAAAAAATTTTTTGGTAGATTCTTTTTATTTAGGTGAATAAATTAATTAAGGTTGCTTTTGTTCTGATAATTATCATGTTTAGATATTAGAAAAGTATTTCAAATTAGATCAAAATTCTTTTAGATATAAAATTATTTATTTCCAATTTAACTAGGGGTAAAATGGATCTACTCTCGATGTCAATCATTTTTCTAGTACTACTCTTCGTGAGTTTTATTCTCTTCTGTGAGATTGTAGTTTCTCATATGAATTATGGAATTGAGAGAAAATAGAGCACCCAATCATAGCTAAGGAAAATTTTTTTTGAGAAATATTCCAACATAACCAACAAGGATAGCAGAGGCATGTTAAGATCAGAACTTACTGAGCGCGAACACTCAAGCTTGCTGTCATAGATTGCTAATTGGCTTTCATGGACAACCAAGAGATGTGTCTGGTCATTATGAAATTGAACTTTAGTGTCCCCGACTAATGGGGCTGCACGAGAGGCTGACACCTGGATATATCTGGACTTCCTCTTCTCCCACCCATCGATAGTCCACATGCATAGCTGCAATTGGATTCACCAAATCAGAACCTTTAGAGAATTAAAACTAATAAGTATTGAGACATTAGCACTCAAGTATAGAGCTAAAATGCTGGAATCTGAAATTGTAAAAGATTGGAAGTCATGTCACTCAGCTCTATGTAATGATGTGATAAAAATATCTAAATAGTAGACCTAAATACCTGGGCATCAGCACCTGACGACACAAGGACATTCAATGACTGTGAAAATGCAAGGCCTGTAATCTTTTTTTGGTGGCACTTGAGCTTGGTTTTCACCTGAAGATGACAATGAAAATAGCATTGGGCATAAGCATAATGAAGAAATTTTCAGTTTGGTTTTTGATTAAGAGAGGAATTTTTGGCTTAGCTTCCAAAAAGGAAAAAAAAGGATCATTTAGCTTCTCATAGAGGATGAGCAAGTATGACCACACTAACCTCGTCAACTCGAACATTATATATTAAAATACTGGAATCGTCCATTCCAATAGCAATAAAGTTGTTGTCTTGAGGATGAAATGCCAGAAAGGTAGCAGCAGGTGGCGGTGCCATAAAAGTTGTCATTACCTGTGAAACATCATACAAATTGCAACATATAAAAACAATATAATCTTTCACTTAAATAAGCTAAAAACCATTTATCATGAGAATGGAAGGTTGTGCACCTTAAAGGTCATCATGTTGAACAAGGAAACTTTGCCACCAGATGCAGACATTACATAGGAATCATTCTTGGACAAAGCAATACATGCTGTCACTTCTTCTGGATTGGCATCGGTTGTTTCATTTGTCATAAGAGCTCCATTTGATGGCTGCCACAACTGAGGGACAGTTGTTGCATTTGACTAAATAAAAACAAAAGAATACATCAGCAAATGTATCGGCATCTAGTAAGAAACTGCAAACAAAACTTTTGTTACTTTGACAGATGGATTCCGCTCATTACGTGGCCATTTCCATAGCTTATGAACAGCATTGGAGCCAAGAGCTAGTATAGCTAGCCCAGAGTTTGTATATAACAGACGCACCACCTGTAGTAAAGAAAATTATGTTCCCTGAATAGGCAAATAGTTAATAAGAGAAAAGGCGTAGGCCTCCTATTTGAGATTATGAAAGTATGCAAATAAAGGAAATGCACACAAAGTTCATAAGCACAACCATGATTGAAATAGGAAGCAAATAACTAGTACCAACTAAAGCTGTCTATATTTTTTTGGTGTTTTCACACATCTATGATCAAGATATATGCATTGATTTCTTCCAGATAGTACAAATGTTGGTTGGCATGTAAGATTAATGTATTATCGTTACCCTATCATATTAGTCAATTTTAGTCAAGGAATGCTTCATTAATGGGGTGGTCTAGAGCCATATGCAGTCCATCAAATTGACGTCTTGATTAGGCCATCATGATAGACTATAGTCAAGAAGTCAATGGTCCAAAACTCAAACAAAAGATCTATGCTTGTTGCAGCACAATTATGACATTATTAAACTAGTGTTAAGTTCTAAGTTACCACAGTAGAAGTATCAATGGCAATCACCATAGTGAAATCGATTTCATAACTGACTTGCTATTACGTTTTGATTGATTGCACATAGCTTTGTCTGGAAGCATCATCACTACAATATCCTATTTCTTTTGGATTATAATATTTGGTAATTTAGAGATAGAAATCCAAGTTATCTCTTTCCAGAGATGTGTATTATAGATATTGTTAAAAGATAACAAAAGAATATGTTGGAATAAATTTACAGTTCACATGTTTTGTGATTCCAAACCACAAAACTGTTCATGAGACCAAAATGCCTGCAAGTTGCAATAGTAAGAAAATGTACGATCTACTTTAGGATTTGAACATCCAACGTGAGAAATGCATGCAATCTCTTACATTTATGAGAAAATTACCAACTAGAGTAACCCAGCCATCTTGACCTATCTGGTAGGACCAATCCAACTGGCTCACTTTGCAAGATCATAATACATGTATATTCTTTGAAATGTTGAATAAATATGTATTTTTGGAAGGAATAGATGAATAGTTATTTCTCAAACAGAGAAATAATAGTTATCCCTCATGATTAGGGAATTAAAATTCTATATGAATTTATATTTTGAATTCATTTTTTTAAACAAAGCATATAACTACCTATTTCATGGTAATTCATGGAGAATCAAATAGCTATTCCTATGAGCCAAATAGGAGATGGTTGATTAGAGTGTCACACCATAAATTGGTTGATTAACTTCTCAGGTAGCAAGACCAACAAACCTTGCTTGCTGTCAATGAATCTGGCAATCGCAAGGCTTTAAGGTGTGCAGAGTCAAGAATGTCAACTAACTTCCAACCTTTGATCTTTTCAGTATCCTCTAGAATTCTTGGCTTAACATCAACGTTCCTGTTGCTATCGACAACTGCCTGCACAACTCATTTAACACTGTAATTGTCAAACCTGATAAATAAGATCACCAACACTAAAGTCAAAATTGGCTTACCAAGCTACTCATTGATACAGCAGGTATGAGTCGATCAGGTCGCTCAGCAGTAAGTACAATGGGGCTAGAAACATTCGGGACAGCCCCTAATGCATTGATAATTGGTGGCTGCATAACGTAGAGATCCATTAAAAACACCAATATATATGTCCGAAAAACATTTTTTTAGTAATCATCAAGGAACTCCAATCAGATGTTAGATTATCATGTAGTAGCAGCAGTGAAACTCATAATAGTTTTATGCATATACTTACTAGATTTAGATGACCAAATTATCATAATTGTTCAGATAACCCAACTTTAGTTATGTTTGAATTTTATGCAAAAACTTTGTGACCAACAAAGCATGGAACCGACAGTTAAGCCTATTATTTACATCAGGCATAGAAGAAGCATTAAATTATATAAAATTAGGGTTCCAAGTCAATAGACTGGAATACAAGTACGAATAAAATTGTTTTCCTTTTCCCCAGAGTTCTCATATAATTATTATTACACCTAAATCCATAACATGAAAAACTCCATTTATTTGAATCATGAAGAAATGATGCAAAAGTTACCTTCACATTAGCACTCATCTGTTGAGGACCTCGAGACCCTTCAAACATCCTTACCAACCTTTGGCCATCAGTATTAACCAAGATCTTGATTCCATTGTCAGTTGTGGTCACTGCAAGCAATGAGCCATCACGGTTGAATCTTAGGCGTGGACTTGCCTGTGGTGCAAGAGAAGGAAAAGTCATTTTGAGTTGTAGTTTTGGTTAGGACAAATTAAAGGTAGACTAGTTGACCAAAAAAATACTAACAGGCAATCCACCATCTGCATCTGTAGTAGTTAGCATAGTAGTATTATCCATATCCCAAAACTTTATCATAAATTCATCTCCAGCTGCCAAGAATCGATTTCTAGTAGTGTCGAACTGGATAACTCCTAATGAGTGTTTTCTAAAACCAGAGTATGTCCTCTTAATAGCTCCTTCAGTTTCATTCCACTCTACAAGATGAGAGTCGCCCTCTTTACTAGTTCCGCAGGAGAAAAGCCTGCAACATGTTTTAACTTAATAAAACTAGCAGTGAATAAAGAAGAGTATTGATAATATTCCGGCAATAGGTATTAGAATATTCAAAATGTAACATGTATGTGGATGCCATGATGCACCAACTGTTTCTTAATACCCAAATGTTGTTATATATCTAATCACATGCCCAAGGATCCCCTACCTAAGTCCCATTACATACATGAGTTTTTATCAGAGCACATGCATGTAGCACCTTCTTAAAGATTAGTGTATGATGCAGGCTAGCAACTAACTAGTGACAATGATAGGTGGAGTACATGGAACTCACCTAGTCCCATCTGAACTGTAAGACATTGTTGTGCACCATTTTCCAGGGGCATCATAGTCAACTCTGGATCCCAAACAATCGTACAACCATGCTTTGATTTTTCCATCAATTGCAGTTGAGAAGATAAACTGCATAAAGAGGAAAAGTGGATTAGTGTGAAAGCTAAACTTAAACTTCTAAAATTAAGAAAGCTTCGCCAAGAAAATAAATAATGTGGTAGTAAGAAATAAACCTGAATAGACTCCTTATAATGAGGGCATACAGAATATACAGGAGCTTCATGGCCCTCAAACGTGTACTGCTTCTGCCCAGTTGCAGCATCCCATACCTACCATTAAGCCATAAAGATAATAGTAAAATAAGGGCATATTATTATTATTTTGTTAATGTATTTTAAATAAGTCAAAACACATCCACTAATGCTCACTCTAATAGTCTTGTCATCACCACATGTGATTATAGATAGACTCTTATTTGGATGGGAGAAGGCAATATCATTAACTCCACCAGCATGTGCATCAATCTACAGATAAGTAAAGTATTAAGTGATACAATTGTATGAAAAAATGAATTTTTTATTTACTTTACCTCCAATTGTTGCCTCAACTCTCCATTTAAGGTAAAAACATAAGTCTGAACAATATGCTTTGAAAATGCAACACCTGCAGGAATAAGAAATTACAAAATAAGTATACAAATAGAAAAAATTGTTAGTATGCAAGCATAAGGAAACATGGATGAGGAATTTGACTAAAAAGAAATTAAACAAAATAGTTTTACCAAGAATAGAACCATCGGCACTCCATAAGCATCGATTAACAGATACAGTAGTATCTTTCATGAGAGCTGCCTACAAGTAGAATAAACAAGGAATACTGAGAAATTGGACCAGGTTGAGCTTGATGCTAAATGGAGATCAAAGACAGAAGCAACTGAAAAAATGAAGGCAGCACCTGCAATGGCAAAGAACAAGAGCTGATGTCCCAAACCTTAAAGGTCTTGTGTGCTAGCCTTTCTTTTGATCCAACCTCCCATATGGCAATATCACCAACATTTGTTCCAACTGCATAGCAAAAAAATTGAGATGTAACATAGCCATGTTCTGTACCAAAAAGTGTCACAATCAAATTGTATATGTATCAGTAAACAAAAAAAACGATGCAAGCAATCTACCCAGAAGAATTGTATGTTGGATTGGATGGAAATCAAGGCTTTGGACACTGGAATTCTGACTAATAGTCCGCACTAGAGTCTTTGGAATATCATCTTGAGAGTAAGGCTGATGACTTACACTGGGAAATGATACCTAAAGTGGAAAACATTAGTTGCATATATGGAAAATTATGTGTTCTCATCATAATTGAAACAAGTTATAGAAAAGATTGTTACAAATCCTTTACAATGCACATTTTTGATACCTCATCTGATTGTCCAGTTCGTAATCTCTTCACCAAGTGTTCAGAATCAGCAGTTTGGTAATCCACAGTAGGGGCACTTGCAGGTGTCCTTGGGTTCTTCAAGAATGCAGCTGCAGAGGTAAAACTCATAGCTCAAGTAGAAGATAAGTAATATCTTTAAAACAGTGAATCTAGGTATTCGAAAAACACCTGTGCTTTGAGGCTGAATCAGACCTGGAGGACCTTGTGCCACAGCACCATGTGGAAATGATGGGTTGGCATTTGTCATCCATCCTGCAATGGCACTTGCAGGTGGAGAGACAACTGGCTGGAATGGCTGGATCAGAAGACAAGACCATATTAGTACAAAATTGGAAACAAGTCAAGGCTTTAGAAGGTGGCATCCAACTCCACATACACTATGAGCAAC
This sequence comes from Kaempferia elegans, assembly GCA_037974815.1. Classification (NCBI taxonomy): domain Eukaryota; kingdom Viridiplantae; phylum Streptophyta; class Magnoliopsida; order Zingiberales; family Zingiberaceae; genus Kaempferia; species Kaempferia elegans. The sequence goes on from JBBPFQ010799072.1 coordinate 9,666, forward strand.
AAGTTGAGGAAATGCTCCAGATTTAGGAATAGACCCCACAAGTGGACCATTTGGAGGTCCACGTGCACCATTAGCAGGAATGGCACAAGAGTGATCGGTAAAAAGTGTTTTGATATCAGGGTTGGACCGTGGATTCTTGCAAAGTTGATGTTGCCAATTTAAGCTAAATAAAAGATGAAACAGAAATATGAGTTAAGGATATTTCAAACATAGTAATGTACAAAACAAAAAATAATTACATAAACAATAGATGAAAACAAAGAATTATGAATCATGCTTTCATACTCCACACTTCCAGAAATAAACAAATCCTGAATATCATAAATAAAACCCTACTCCCCAAATGGCTAGGTTTGAATTTGTTTCAGCAGTTCTGTAAGACATTATCACTGTGATCTATGACATGAATTTAATATGCAGAATTACATTAAGAAAATTGTATAGAATATTGTTGCAAACTATGAATATTTTGTTTGCTTTATTCATTACTCAATAGAGCTAGAGGAGCTGAAGTTAATGCAGGTTAAAAAGAGTGAGTTACCTACTATAAATAATCTAAAGCAAGATACCTTTGGTTTATTAAAGTTCGCAGGCGTGAAGTTTTAAAAGGAGGAAATGTTAGCTTATCACGAAATAAAGGATTGGCTTCAATAAGCTTCTTAAGTTCCATAAGCATTATGTTCCGTGCTGATTTTGTATCCCCATACTTGGAAAGTTGCTCGTTTTGCCTGCATTATTGGAAAAAAGGATGAAGAAGATGGTGATAGTGAATTATGCCATTTATCATGACAGAAGCATCATCATAATTCAGAATTCTATAAATTCTACCTGAAATTTTCCAAGGTAATAAGTTGAGTGATCTCCTTGTAAAGCTCCTCATTGAAAGAAGAAAACACCTTAAGATCCTTAACCAGTAGCTCCACACCCTTGGCTCTGTCTTGGCTGAGAGAGGCGGGGGGGAAAGGTTATAGGTATTTACCATAAGAAAAACATGCTAAAATTCATACAAGCCCCAAGCAATTTTATCCAAAAAAAAGAAGAAAAAGAAAAGAAAAAAGGCTTACCTGTCAAGTGCTTCCAGATATTTCTGTTTCCTAATTTCAAAGAATATTTTCATAGAGTAACGATTGTCCTCGACCTTAGTGAAGCCACTAAGATACTTCTCAACCTCATCCCATTCCCCTTCCTGAATTAGATCCTCGAAGTGTTTCATATTAAAGTAAAATCCCGACTCTTGTTCCAACCTATAATTTAACCATTTCATAAATAAACTTAACAAAAACACAGAGTTTTAGACTTTAAATGAGAAAAATTAGCATACTTATGAACTGCGTCCTTGAATTTTTCCTCATCCAGGAATTGCAGTATCAGGAAAATCAGTTCTCTGCTCAAGTAAGACATATTGCCCTTGCCGAGCTCCTAAACCACAAATGCTCCAGGATAAACACCCAATAGGTAAAAGACAAGGCACACAAAAAGAACCTCAAAACGACAAAATGAACTTATTAAAAAAAATGAGCTTGGCGCTTGTTCAACAACTATCTCAATATCCAAAACCCGACATTTGAATCAACCCCGAACAAGATGAACCCAAAAAAAACAAAATTCCTCCACAACTAGCACCCGAAAGGAAGTTGCTGAGATCATGAAATAGGCAACGAGATCTTACAACGAATCATCCAGTTACAAAATCAGAAACATAATTAACCGGGCCCCTCAAGAAACCCCTAATAATCCCCCTTGTTCCCGCACTACCAAACCCGAAATCCACCTCCCAGAAGCAGGACGAGGAGAAAAACCCTACCGACTACCGCCAGAAAGAAAACAGAGCTCGCGTCAACGGCTCCGGGCCGGCCCTAAACCATGACAAAGCTCCAGCCACTCGGTCTTACGACGGATCACAGCGAGAAACCAACAAGTTCGGAATTTACCACAAGCGAAGTAGCTTCGAGACCGCGAGATCCGCGCGTCCTCCGGAAAATTCCAGCTCTCCGGCGGCGGCTCTCGTGCTCCTCCCTATCTCCGTTTCGTTCCTTCTCCCCCTTAAGTCCAGCCGCCGAGTCCTCTCTCTTTCTCTCTCTTGTCCGTTCCCCTTTCTGCCTTTTTTATATCCGGGACTGCCTTCAACTCCGCACTCTCCTCCCTTTTATACCTGCGAAACCCTGGAAGTAAAGTGGGCCACGATTTCCCAAATTGCCCCTCTCTTTACCAGAAACGGCCACTGCTCGGCGGGGCTCGATAGGCATTTTCCCCAAAAAGACCGAACCGCCCGTCACGTTGAAAGGGGCTTTCTGGGAAAGCGAACTGACTAGGGGTAAAACCGTCATTCGATACGAGGGCAGAAGCATCTCCAGATCTCTCCATACGAGGGTCCACTTCCGAGGGCATATTAGTCATTTCAGACTGACGCTGTCAGATTCTGCCACGTCTACCACCTCGTACCCTATTAATTCAAAAAATTCGCACTCAATTTGTGGACGACGATAAAAACACGCTCGCGCATCTGCGACCCGCACGCTTCGCCAGCGGAATTAAAGCCCATTGATGTTGAAAAACAGGAGTGAGAATAACAGATATGTCCGTTTCGTATCAGAATAAGCTGGATAACCTATCATAGAGTCTTATATCGAAAGTACTAATCTATAAGTACGTGAGCTTATCTCTCGTATTTAATTATTTATGGATGTCAGTGCTTATCGGGAAGTGGGTCGCCGTGGGACCCACCACTATCACGTGGCTACGGTCAAAAGCTTTAGGAAGTTATTATCGAATAATTTCCAGACGACCTTCGTATTTAATAGTTTTTCTTGATGCCACACCCACATTTGATTTATCCCAACGTTTCTAATAGTCTGTTTTCAGATTATATAGAAAAAAAAATATTTATAGTTGTTCCGGTGATGAGTGACGTGGATGGCCGGCTCCGAGGAAACGTACGACAACAACTTGGGATGACAAGGTGGACGTCGAGGATGGGGAAACCTGTGAGGTTAACACGAACGTGAAGGGAACCCACCGGAAGAATTCCGACGGAAACCACTCCGACGCTCAAGTCAGGCCCGGCAAAAGAGAGAAGTTACAGAAAGAGAACTTAGATGATCTATTACCTTAGGTAGTCTCCTTTATATAGAGGCGATGCCTGCTTTGTTCAATAATTAGGGCTGACTTGGTATTCTCTCCGATGTTTTAGGAATCTGTTATTTCTGGAACAGAATCTCTTAATATTTCTTTTCGGAGACCGCGTCATATATTTATTACCAAAGAATAATAAATATTTCCTTATCAGATCTCCCCCTTTTTTAGTAATAAAT
>JBBPFQ010799181.1:0-12976 GCA_037974815.1 Kaempferia elegans
TTTAGTAGGGCTACTTCTGGTATCCCGAAAATTCCATAAAAATAGTCCATGCATTCAGAAAAATGTCCTGAACATTTAAAAATCATTTTCCAGAATTTATGGACTCGAAATTCGGGATGTTACAACCTTGGGCTCCAGGCCCCCTCCCCTTCAAAAAAAAAATTCTTTAGCCATTTACTTTGAGTAAATGGTTACGTTTCCCATATTAAAAAAAGATTAATAGCTGTGTTGTCTGTTTCTACCGCGGGCAATAATTTTCAGTTGTAGGTTTGATACGGAGAATCTTGTGGGGGCAAGAGCCAGGAACCCATGTGAATAGACTGGGGTTACACTTAATGCTATTATTTGCCAATTCGTTAACTTCTCTTGACTTTTGTGTCACATGGTACCCAGGAATCCATGTGAATAGGCGGGGATTATACTTAATGCTATTATTTGCCAATTTGTTGACTTCCCTTGAATTTTGTGTCATATGGTACCCCTGATTACCTTCCATATCACAATCAATAATAGTTAGTAAAACATAGTATTGTATGACTATGGGTTGAGCAAAGGAAGTAAAAAGTGAAACCCCTGATATCCTGAACTCCTACCCTGTCCGTGCCTGTGCACGACACCCCAACTCCTGCCCATGTGCATTGCGCCCGTCGTGGCTGCCTCACCCGGTCGGTCGTCCATTGGCCACTTGCTTGATCGGCCGCTGCCTGCCCATGCGGTCAGTGTCTGGCTGCATGCCCATAGTCGGCCGCCTCTGGTCAGTTGTCCCGACCCAAACTATAACTTTGGAGATGGTGAACCAATGTGGGATCGTGATGCGATCGTGGTTGGAATCCGGTTGCTGCCGAACCCTTGCTGATTCGTCGCCGAACCCCTATTGGTTCGCCATCGGAATCCAGCCGCTACCAGACCCCTGCCAATTCACAGTAGGATTGCAGCCTGTTCGCGACCATAATTGGCCTCGATCCAGCTGTGACGCTAGCTGCCACTACCATCGTCAGATTCCAGCTGGATTGTAGCTGGGATTCTAGCCGCGATCTAGTAGAAATCCGACAACGATTCGATCGGGTCCGATTGAGGTTCAACCTTAGGTGATCCGCCTACATCCAGTGACGACCCGAGGCAGACACGCCGCCGTGAGAAAATGTTGGATTTTCAAAAAGAAAAGAAAACAAAACACTAATCTTATATTTCGATCGTCCATAACTAAATTGAGAAGTGTGATAATTTCTAAAGTCCGCGTCACTAATAATTCAATTATTAAATGTATATTATGCGTGGAAATTGAACTCTGTCCTTTAGCAATGCACCTGCAACCGGTTGCGTGTCTTGTATACAATTTCTCTACTAAGCTTCAGTATAGTTAGACACGCACACATTCTCTAACGAGAGAGGAGAGAAGAAACCTGCACGAGAATTTGGTCGACAATTAAAAAAAAAACATAATAAAGCGATGTGCTTTGGTTGTAAGCGAGAGCAAGGGATCTAATTCTCCATCTCTTGTGCCAGTTATTTTAAACTAAAATGTTAGTACCAAATCGGCGCAAACGGAGAAGGAGAGCAGCCATGGGAGTTACCTTCGAGATCCCGAATGAGTACGGCTTCGTCGTTCTGGTCCTCGTCTCCTACGTCGTCCTCGACGCCTGGATGGCGATGCAAGTCGGCAAGGCGCGCAGGAGGTAATCAATCTACCATTCTTCTTCTTCTTCTTCTTCTTCTTCTTCTTCCTCCTCCTCGATCGCTGACGTCGACGATTAATCATTCGTTTTTTTTTAAAAAATTTCCTTTTGGATCATAGGTACAATGTGCCCTATCCCTCCCTATACGCGATCGAGTCGGAGAACAAGGACGCCAAGCTCTTTAACTGTGTCCAGGTCTCGATCTCCTCCTCCCAGGATCAATAATTTCGCTATACCATTTGATCCTACTTGTTAGTGGATCGCTTGATTGGCAGAGGGGGCACCAGAACTCGCTGGAGATGATCGCGGTGTTCTTCGCCACGCTTCTGGTGGCCGGGTTGCAGTTCCCGGTGGCCGCCGCGGGGATCGGCGCCTTCTACACGGTCACGCGATGGTTCTACTTCAAGGGATACTCCACCGGCGTGTCGGAGAACCGCCACAAAACCGAGTATATGTTCTCTGCTTTCGATTGATGCGCCTTCTCGATTAAAAATTTCGATTTCTTTTTTCCCTTCTGAAGGTGGCTTAGCTTCTTGGCGATCTGGGGGCTTATAATCATCACGGCGGCGATCGGGATAAGCTTGATCGTGAGGGATCTACTGTGATGCTGATTTGGTTTCTTGGCGGTGCAACGAGCATTATGGTGTTCGGTTTTTTGTTTTATTTTTTATATCAGGGTATCCATTATAGATCTGACGCATATGGTGTTCGATTTGGTCCTTCCTTCTGCAGTCAATGGTTTTAAGTTTGATTCGACTCGTTTCCATGAGCTTCGATGAGTTCTGTAAAAGGCTTCTAGAGGATATTTCACCCCATTTAATAGAAAAAAAACGTAGGATCTCCCAGGCCATCAGTCCGTCGATCTAAGATCGAAAGACTACCTACAAGTCCTGGGGAGATGGTACAGAGACACAGCCGTTTCCTAATTTTATATAGTTAAAGATTGAGTTCAAACTTTGGTGGATTATTAGATAATTTATTTGAATAAACCGTTGATTGATTTAAAGGCGTTAGGTTGATGGATAGTGTTCCGGCGACGAGTGACGTGGAGGGCCGGCACCAAGGAAACGATCGAAGGCGATGAGGAGGACATCGATGACAAGAGAACCTGCGAGGTTAACCCAAACGTTAAAGGGAACCCACCGGAAGAATTCCGACGGAAACCCCTCCGACGCTCAAGTCAGAATTGCAAAGAGAAAGAAGTTGCTAGAAAAGAACTTAGATGATCCGTTACCTAGAATTTCCCCCCTTTATATAGAGGCGGTGGGTGTCTCTTTTTCACGATTAGGGCTGACTTGACAATATTTTCAATGTCTTAGGAACCTGTCGATAAAGAGAAAAGAATCTACGAATATCTCTTTTATGATTGTTTCAAATATTTATTACCAAATAACCAAATAATAAATATTTTTCCATAATAATAGGATCTCCCTCTTTTTTAGTAATAAATACCGGAATTCCCAGGGGAGGATCGTGCGAACATCTCATAAGAGGGTCCACACTCTTAATTGAGGGGATTCCAATAATATATGCCCGAGAGGTACTCGAGACTTTTTATGTCCGAGAGGTACTCGGGTCTTACTATGCCCAAGAAGTACTCGGGACTTACTGTCCCTAGAGGTACTCTGGAATTACTGTGCCCGAGAGGTACTCAGGACTTATTATGCCCGAGAGGTACTCGGGTCTTACTATGCCCGAGAAGTACTCAAGACTTACTGTGCCCGAGAGGTATTCGGAAATTACTGTGCCCGAGAGGCACTCGGTACTTATTATGCTCGAGAGGTACTCGGGATTTATTATGCCCGAGAGATACTCGGGACTTTGCTTACTTATCCGGATCAAAAAGATAAATCAGGAAGCTATAGCTACACAGTACAGTGAGAAATTGTTTTCCTAATAAAATCCCTCAAATATTTAAATCACCACATGTGGTAGAATAAAAAGAGAACGTAAAAATAGGCAAAAGTGAGGGAGACAGGGAATCCGCTTCACATATAGTATATATTTGAATATTTATAAATGAGAGAGGACAAGATACATGGGGAGATCATGAGAAAATGGGTAAGAGAGTAATGAATAGTATGCTATGTCTGTTTGTGACACGTCGAGCTTGGCTAAAGAGTTCGATCGGACTAGAGGGCTCGGCCTAGTAACTGATCAGCTCGGAGTGCAAAAAAAAAAAAAAAACTCGTACTAGCTCGATGGTCAGGTAGCTTGACAATTCGAAGTAGCTTGGCCAAACAGGATAACTTAGCTAAAGTGGGACTGATGTTGGCGGCAACGGTACCAAATATCAACTGTATATTTAATGTTAAATTTAGAGAAATTTTTTAGTCATATACTTATTTTGTCATTGGAGTTCCTTTTCTTCTTTCACCATTTCATGGTCTCCTAAGATTGATTGATTTCCATTGCTCGCCCATGTGTTGTAGCTTTTCTCCTTTCTCGTTGACAGCTTTGAATCCTTTTCATTTCATGTTCAATGCCCATCCGTGACTAAGTCCTTTTTTCCCCATGTTCTGTGCGATTCGTGTTTGCATCTCCTTCGGCATCACTTCTTCCTTTTTATCCTAGGAGGCTGTTGCTAGGTTTAAAACACACCTTTGTTGTCTCTCATTTGGGGTTGACAATCAACTAGTCGACATATATTTTAATACTTTCGTTTAGGTTAGTTTGGATTAATGGACATTACGTATTCATGCAATACTTGATATTAATTTAATGTTCCATTGATAATGGTAACTTGGTAAGAAAACAAGACAATAAATATTATGATACTTTAATATAGTTGTTATATAGTAATTGTAAAATATAAATTTTGCATCGAAGCCTTAGTACAATAGTAAAATTACTTTGAAGTCTCTATATAATATATTCAATATAATCCAATTCTTCCTCATAGATTGCATTTAAATTTTCAATAAATTGCACAAAGAGAATACAAAAAGGTAAGTAACATCTTTTCCAAAAATGCATGACTCACTTTTTCCAAAAAAATAAAAACAATGAAATTAGTTGACATTCTGATAGTATTTTCATTCTTCCGAATCTGAAGAATGTAATAAGATTGAGAAGAAAAAACAACTGTCGTTGCTGATTATATTTTGCCATCAAGGAAAGTCATCATGAAGGCATTCTGTTTTCAAGTCCTGCATGAGACCTTGAAGGAGAGCTGGATTGCTCGTGATGATCGCGTCGACACCTTCAAACAGCATTCTTTGCATAGATTCCGAATCATCGACTGTCCAGGCATAGACTTTCTTACCCGCCCTGTTTGGAAATGAAAAATACATCAATTTTCCTTTGCAATACATACAGTTTCCAATAGATATGCAAACTCTCAGACTTTTTTCTAATGCGAGGATATTATCATTTATTTGCCTGAGTACAGGAAGCAAGCAGTTCTTACGGCGACTTTATGTTAATCGTGATATGTTGGTTGCCCCACACACAATGAGTTAAATTGTGCTCCTACCTATGCAAAATTCTCACAAGTTTTGTATCAACCAAGTGATGGTAGACACCCACAACTCCAGCACCCTTCATTCTCAAAAGTTTACTTCTAGCGCCGCTAGAGGGATCATACATGACAATGTACCCAACCTGTAAACAACAACAACAACAATCAAGTCTTATCAGTTCAAGCAAAAGAATGAGATCCATCCAGATTCAAATTATGGGAAACTTGCTATAAAGTAAATTCAGCGCACACTGCTTAAACTTTTTGTCAAGAAACGAACCAGAGATGGTTCCTAGCACAGGGTAACAGTTTGGTACTTTTGATAGATTTGATTCGTGGCAAATCTTTCTTGGTACGAGTGAAAGTTAATGCTGTTAAAATCACTTATGAACAAAGTTTTCAGATTAACATGATGGCTACCCTCAATTAAATTCAGGATCACTCAAAAGTGTTCTTCTTTTTAGATAGTAAGATTTAAATAGCCCTAACTTTATAAACTGAGATTCTGCAACAGTAAAAAACCACTCCTGGTGATTTCCATGGTGATTTTATCGACCTTTAGCCTGAATCGCCATGTTGACTCTATCACCCATACCAAACATCATTGCTTTATTATGGTGCAACGATTGAATAATGCAAAATTGACAAACCAGCCTTCAAAACAAGGGTTACAATAAGGTGCATATCATACCGTTATGTCTTGAGATAACTCGGTAACATCTCTTCCTAAGATGTCACTTTTTGACCAGACAAGGCAATTTTGGCAGTGAGTTTTGTTCACCTGTCATAATTGCAGTTGATTTGTTAGGTCAATATAAACTAAGACAAAGAAAAACACAAGCTTACACAGCCTAAACAAAAAGGTTTTACTCTTGAAGAACTTGGCAAACATGCTCAAAGTTCATAACCACCACATGTAAGCACCATAATGTTCATACACAATAACGTACGTTTGATATTCATTTCTGTTCAGGAACGCTTGTTAATAATATGTCCACTGCATAATGTTTGAAATAATAAATAATGTTTATATCAATGTGCTTGTTTAACTTAAGCAATGTGGATATTCACTGATGCAAAGAACATGTGCATGTTTCATCATACCAACCAGTCCTATTGGTAAATAGTCCATATCAGAAGTAAATGAAAATGTTTCTTTTTGTAATATAAGAAAGATGAAATGTACTAGTCAGGAAACATGAATGAAAATTATTCTGAATGAAAATTATTATGGATTGTGATTTAAATTTTTTAATGGAAATAAATCTGTAAATTAGTATTATTGGAGACTATTAGATAATAATACACAATATAATTAAAAAATAGTATGGGAAGATTAATATGTAAAGTTCAATAATTAAATTCCATTATATATTTAAGAAAAATAAATAATATTATATAATCCTATCAAACTAATGGATCCTTAGTATTAACAAACCATATTAGATTATATAATTGATAAAATAGAGAATGATATCATATTATTATAGAAATATACAATCTGTTTATCCAGAACAACAAAACACAATTATTGATAATATAATATGTTATTAGTAATATAATACAACATTTTATTGGGTTCTAATTTTATAGATATTAAATAATTCATAGTAGGTGATACCTATTTGAGTATTTGTTACTAAACAATAATCACTAATTTGGCAATACTTACTATGCAGCATGCATATTCAGTTGAGTTAATGCTTATTGTTAGAAATGTTAAACACTCACGGGAGCAAAAAGATATTATTATAATGCGGTAGAGAGAGAATACTACCTTAATATAGAATTTCACAAATTAAAAGTACATTAACCCAAGTTGAAGAGGAAATTAAATATCCAAAAGTAGCACAAATACAAAAGATTGCATTCAAAGCCTTCACTCAAACCAAGAAACCTTTAACTAAATCACCTAATTTAACTGCACAAGTGTTTTATAGTGGCTAGTCCATTTAAGATGAATCTCCAAAACTAAGAAGCCAACAAGCATTGTTGTCTCACCTACGTATTGATCATTCTCCCATATATGCATGTTAATTAAGCTACAAAACATGATGTTGAAGAGGCCTTTGATGATTTGACCCTTTCAAATAGATTTCAACATACTACTAACCATGACTTCAACTTACACAAAATGGCACATTTACATCTTTAGAGAAAGAATGAGGAGGCTGAACAAAACAAATTTAACAAAGAAGAATGCAAGATATTCATTTAATAACTGATAAATGTATAAAGACTTTGATTGGTATGTGAATTTATTTATGATTTTAAAGATCATCAACCTAGACAATTAACTTATTTTATTACATCTGCTATCACATTTGAGTTCTACTAAGCTTCAACAAGAAACACATAGTAGCACTGACAAATGAAATGGTATAAAGTGATAACAAATATAAAGCATAGAATGGATAATCTTTTTACATTGATAAACATGGACTTTCCCATAAAAACTTCTCTTTGAGCTTTTTTATCCATTTTATAAAGCTATACTGTAAGAGAAACTATTTCTTTCGAGTATTCATATAAATTGCCAACTTAAATATAGATTATATTCAAATTTGAGGATTTGTTACCTCACTTGTATATTAACTTTGTCACAAGTTATAGTCATTTAGTCTGAGTGCCTATGCTCGCATCGTCTACAATAACATCATTTTCCGATGTCATGATAATAGCAGACCTACTAAGAGCATTAACAAACGGATGACCACAACTTTATCATTACTCTTGCAAAAGTAAGGCTAAGATAAAAGTTAGCGCAATGGATTTGAAATCAAATATCAACACTAACAAGAAAGATTTAACGTGGTTCGGACATCCTTACCCTACTCCACAATTTGATTCTTTAGGCGAGTCACTCCTTGAAATCCCATTACAAAAACCTCATACAGAAATATTGTCTTACAAAGATGCTATGCAAAATGAGTACCAAAAATGGTTATTGAAACGCTTGCAAAAAATGAGCTTTCACTGGATTTATAACCCTTGTCAGTGGTCTAACTTTTGTTCTTTTGTCCTAAAAGTATTGTGCACTTTTTCATGCACCATCGCCAAGCAAAAGGGTGACCAAAGCTTATAAAAACAAGGCCCCAACAGTTACATTTTGAACACCTAAAGTCAATCCAAATACTTTCCATTTAATTCAAATTCAAAATCTAACTATGATACAACCAATGGTCAACTGTCTTGTCAACTGGATAAGCTTCCAATAAATTGCACTACTGTCAACCAGAGTCCGAGCAAAGGCATTTTGTTATTCAAATAGAGTGCTTTCAATTGAATTAGCCCTCTAGTCAACTAGGGTCATTTCCAGTCATGAATCTGCTTAGAGATCTCAACTTCAGTTGCCTTATGATCTTGAAAGCCTATGTAAAGCTCCAAGATCAAACCTGACCATTGACTATGATAAGGAGCCACTTGTTCCTTGATCAAAGGCTTTTACAAATCAATACATCATCACGTTGATATGTTCCCAAAATTCCAGTCCCTAGGAATTTTTCATACTAGTAACCTCTCAAAGCTCACTTATCTTCATGCCTAAAGGCCTCTCCTCTAGGCCTTCAAATGTTGCCGATGATTCTCACACACGAGCCCATCTTGTTCCTAGCCTCCAAGCAATCTAACCAACACCACTCCGAATCGATCGCATCAAGCCATGAGCTCTCCGAGCACTATGACAACCTGCTAAACTCCCAGTTAATCAAGTTATCTCCTAGTAGTTCTTGACCTCTTGGGCTTTTGCATCAACTACCAAGCAACCAAAACCTTGGACTTCCAATCATCAACCAAACTCCTATCAATCTCTACCTCTTATACTTTTCTCTTAATTTGTCATGCTCCTAATCAACTTGGGCCCTTTAGTTTTCAATTAACACGTGCAACTTGCACCGTCACTAAACATATGATCCTAACTTAAGCTTTTGGTCAACTACATCAAAACAACTTGGTCAAACTCAACCACTAGCGACATAATTGCACCAACAACTTAGTCAAAAAAATTGACTGCGTTTAGTCACGAGCTCTGTAGCAACCTACTAAACTCCTAGTCATTCTTGACCTTACAAGCAACTAACCAAGATCAACAATTTCTAACCTCTAGGTCATCCTCAATCTCTTGGACTTTTTCATCACCTGTCAATCTCCTGGTCATCCTCAACCTCTTGGACTTTAGCATCAACTACTAAGCATTTGATCAACCATGACCTTGGGCCTTCAATCATCCAACCAAGCTCCTAGTCAACCTCTACCTCTTGGACATTTCTCTTAACTTGTCAAGCTCCTAGTCAACCTTGGCCTTTTAACTTTTCAATCAACATATGCGACTTGCACACTCATTACACATACCAGAAAGACAAGATGATCCTAAGTTAAGCCCTTTGTTAAACATATTAAAACAACTTGGTCAAACTCGACCACTTGCAACATGATTGCACCAACAATTTGGAAACAACAACCCAAAAAGAGAAGTTGACAATTTGTTGGCAGTTGAGTTCTCCCTAGTGGGGGAAAATAATGGTTGGGTTTTCAAGAGGAACCCAATCCCCTCTTGTTTGGTATCATTGAATTAACAAAATTTTGAGTTATATTTGTGAGTTGTGATTTTCTCTTAGTGAGTTTATTCGTCTCAGTGCTGCATCAACAGGAACTTTTAAAAACAAAAATAAGAAAATATTCAAAAGAAGTTATTTCCAAACTAAAGCATATGACTTCTGGTATTTTTTCTCAGAAGTCAAATGAGTAAAAATTATAAAATTTGAACAAAGAAGCAACTTACAATTGACAATATATCCTTTGCCAAGTCTTTCTCATATGAAGGAGGACCAACTTTTGCATCCAAGATTACTTTCCCAACTGAGCTTGTTATTAACTGCAGAAGACAATGAAATCACAGAGCATGTAATCAGGCCAATATTAATGACAGACTTTGGGATGACCCAAAAAAAGTTAACCTTTAGACCATACATAGTTTGGTTACTTTTTTTCTCTGATATCTAATAAACTGTCTTAGCTTTATTGCCCAAAGAGGAAAAGCAAAAAAAGTTCATGAGAGAAAGTGGATTATACCGCCAAAGCACTTTCAGCTGTGGGAACCTTTTGATTATGAAATTCTTGAGGAAACTGACTCCCTGCATCTAGTTCCTTTATCTATATCAAACTAAAAGATCATCATATGAATGTTATTTCTCCAACATAATAAAAGATTGATAAACAGTAATTATTGTAGAGATCAAGGCCTTTTCCAAGAATTTTTTAATGAAAGAAAGTGATTTCAAAAAAAGTGCAAATCATTAAACTGTCTAACCAGCTAGCTTCCAATGAATTACAGTTGTGTTCATGAAGATAGATCCTACCCAACCAATGTATAGAAGTTAATTAACTTATCAAGGTAACCACTCTGGCCCTTCTCTAACCAATCTCGAACAAACAACTCATATAGATTAACCATTTTAATAGTGAACAAGCTCAAACATAGAAATATATGGCTAAGGGAGATCTTGAGTATCATGTGTCAAACAATCAAGGTCGTAGGATTCAGCACAAAGGAGAAAAGCCATAATGGTATGAATCTAGCAAGACGAATCAGTCTATCTATATACTTCAATATGCACAGTGCAGAATTTGTTATGTTGAATGGAAAATGACATTTATGCAATATGCAAATAAATTATTTAACAAGCAATGAATTAATAAATTATGACAGGTAATGACAAACTAATATATAACATGTAATGACTAAACTAATAAATAACAACAGTAAGTCTTAGTACTTATAGATGCTATCAGATTTTTTTTTTTAAAACCATAATAATGAAGAGGTTCAGATTTGACACTGCTTGAGAGGAAAATTGCTTCATTATCCTGGTCAAAACAAACCATGTAATACAAATGTTTTTCCATTTATCTTTCATAAATATATTGTGCTTGTTAGAAAACTTTTCTTTTGTAAGATATATGAAACATCTTGATTATTAGGAATCAAAGATGCTTCTACTAAAAAATGTGATGATTAAAAACAAATGATTTAAGTTCAACTCTTTCATGATGAGTAAATAGTCCATTTAAGTTCTGATTCTAGGCTCATAATTTTTGGAAGAAAGGAATATGCACATTCTATATAGGTTTCGTACCACAATGAACAAGAAAATCCTTACCTCATTCATGTTCATATAACCAACTCTTGCTGTACTATTACCAGACATCCTCTGCAGATCCCTGCTGTGTTGTGTGTTGTAAGATTTAGCTCTATGAATTATGCTAAATCCTAGGAAGATTTGAAGAAGCTACTAGCAAATTATATGCAGCTTTCAAAGTTTGGAGTAAATTTTATCACAAAGTCAAAAGTAATTCTTGAAGTTATCCCTTTCACGAGGCTTAATTAAGAATATTTGGAAGAAAATTTGCAGCAGATCAATGTCATTACTGAATTACAGTTTGGGATAACTTCAAATTGGTTTATTGAAGGAATGAACTTTATTGGTAATGAGCAAAACAAGTGGAAAAGACAAGAAAACGAACATCACCTATCATGCAACGAAAACAACACTCCATCTGAAGAGCGAGATATATCCATTTCTATACAATCGACTCGGGAATCGATGGCGATACGATAAGCATCCATCTGCTAGCACGTCGGGACGACTAGAAAAAATCATAGCAAAAAAAGAAGAAAAAAACGTGAGAGAATCATTCTTACTGTGTTGGGGACGGCTCTGCTTGAATCTCCACCATGAGCGCAGACAAGGGGAGGACTTTGTAACCACCCGCACTTCCTCAAGCGCATCTGAGTCAGTCACGATGGATAACAGAGAAGATGAACCATATGCAAAATCTAGGGTTTCTCAACTAGGTGAATTGAAGACGGCATAGTACCTGATGGAAGCGGCGGAAGCGGAAGTGGAAGAAAAGAGGAGGAGCAAGGGCGAGGAAAGCGAGGAGGAGAAGAAGCCATCTCTTGGAGGGGATGCGATAGAACTTAGCTCGTGAAGGCTTCCTGTAGGTCGAGGAATAATGAGGGAGGAGAGCGGAGGACGGCGAAGAACGCCGCCCGCCGCCGGCGATCACCCTCATTTCGATTTATGTAATTTCTTTCTGGTGATTCGTCTCTTGCAACTCGCTTCCAGATTCATTTTGTTCAACTTAATACACACAAATAATAATAAAAAAAATATTCCACAAATCACCATCATCAACCAGAATAAAACTAAAAAGGCATAAATGAAATCAATAATAAAAAATGTAAATTACCAATTCCCACGATAAGATCGTAAAAAAAATTTAATTAATTAATTTTATTTAGTTTAATTTAAAACTTTTCTCTTTTCTATTTAAAATTATTTTTTAAAAAAGATAAGCTGGCCTAAAATAGTGCATTGATATTATTAAGTTGCTGTCTAATAATATTAAATTAGTGATAAAGGAATCAAAAGAAATATATATTTACCGCACCAATAAAGTGTTCAAATGTAAATGAATCAAATATTCGTGAACAAGTTTAGTGTTCGATTTGGTAAGAGCTTGTTTATCTTCGTTTAATATACACAAGATCAATTAAATAAATAAGCTTGAACACATATGTGTTCAGCTCGTTAGCATTCGTGAACAGCGTTCGTGAAATATGTTTATTAATAAATTTCTTATAAACATGTTAAACAAACAAAAAATAAATAAATAAGTTTGAATTATCAAACTCAATAACCAATCAAAAAGTAAAAGTCACAAACAATCAAACAAGCTTAAATTGAATGATCGATAACATCTAAACGAATTAAGCTCATACTAAGCTCGATAACATCTAAACGAACCAAGTTCAAGCCAAGTTTCAAACAAGCTCACG